>JAOYRR010000426.1:0-295100 GCA_038994665.1 Podotricha telesiphe | reverse complement strand
TCCCCTCCCCCCCCCAAAAAAAAAAAAAAAAAAAAAAAAAAAAAAAAAAAAAAAAAAAAAAAAAAAAAAAAAAAAAAAAAAAAAAAAAAAAAAAAAAAAAAAAAAAAAAAAAAAAAAAAAAAAAAAAAAAAAAAAAAAAAAAAAAAAAAAAAAAAAAAAAAAAAAAAAAAAAAAAAAAAAAAAAAAAAAAAAAAAAAAAAAAAAAAAAAAAAAAAAAAAAAAAAAAAAAAAAAAAAAAAAAAAAAAAAAAAAAAAAAAAAAAAAAAAAAAAAAAAAAAAAAAAAAAAAAAAAAAAAAAAAAAAAAAAAAAAAAAAAAAAAAAAAAAAAAAAAAAAAAAAAAAAAAAAAAAAAAAAAAAAAAAAAAAAAAAAAAAAAAAAAAAAAAAAAAAAAAAAAAAAAAAAAAAAAAAAAAAACCCCCCCCCTCGCGGGCAGAGCAATGTGATAGTGGAAACCTATTATTGTTCGCCGCCTTTGAATATCTTATTTTGCGTTTTATCATTGCACTCTTCTTCTACCTGGCTGCCTTTTAAGATAAAGTCAGAAAGAAACCATTGAAAGCACGCTCGGCGGAGTTTTGTGTAAGAATCATTTCAATTTGGAGTTTTTATTTATATAACTATAAGTTTATTTATTTGTTGGTAAGTAATAGCATAGGTTCAACTTTCATAAACTTCTGCTGCCTACGATGTTCATGGCTTCACATTCGATGTAGGAGGAGTATCTACCGAGTATAACGAGTTATATACCGGGTAATTTAATTAATCCTGAAAACATTTACATCACAGAAAGGTATAAGAAAATAGGGACTATTATCACTTCAACAAGAGTTGCCACGGACCTAAATCATTAGCGATGTAGGATGCACATCTTTAGGTTACCTACCATACATATTTTATATCGTACATCCGCTTACCGTCGTACCGCGTAGTTTCCGAAACTTATAATTGGCTTTTGCATTTAACACGACAGTAGCTGACCGTCCCGTATAGACAAAGTCCTTGCACATTGAATAATCTATGCCCCGTTCAGAGCTGTTTGTAACTCTCCACTAATGTGGGCCAGATTGGCTTATTTCAGATCACTTTAAATGTATATTATTAAAAGGCGTAGTGCTAATTAGTATAAAATTATATAATAATTATAAAAATGGATATGTAGTATTAACATTTTTACATATATAATTAATAATACTGTAGAGTAAAATAGAAAATAACTTTCTTGAAGATAACCTATTTTAAGTTCCGAGAACCATTTATGTCAATGTAATTTAATGATTAGATTACACATAATAACAAAAAAGAGTATACGAGTGTGTTAACTGTCTGCGGAGTTATAAGTGTATATACTTTAAATTATATAAATAAAAGTTATATTAATTATTTACAAAATATTTGAAATTTCAAAAGACGATTTTATTTTATTTCAAGCTATTTTCATTTGAAATCGTGCTAAAGTGACATTAGCCTACTTGACGATATAATTATTAAATAACTCCTCGGTTCTTGCTATATTTAAAATATAAGCGATAATTAAGTAAGAAATAATTTCCGTTGATATTTCTTAAAATGGTGTTCTTAAGACGCTTGTGCTTGTTCCGTTTTGACAATAATTCAATAGATAAAAGTCCATGGTCTTTCTCTTCCTATATCAGAAATGAAATTTACTTTTATTTTGTATTTTACTTACTACATGTGTTCCATTTCTTTATTTACAAACTTATTATTAAAAAAAAGCCATAGCTAAATCGACTTCAACAGGGAACAGGTTTTCTTATACATATTTTTCAAACTATGTATAGTTCGACTGCCCTTCTGATAAAGTCGCGAACTAAGATGAATAATCTACGAGAGATTTCGTGTCATTTCGGGTTTCGGGAGTTGCCTTCCGAAGGTTAGGTTCACATTATATAGTCGAATATAGGCCAATTACTCTTCTGCACGTAATAGAATATTATATTCGTTTTATAACATGCTAATTCTCATTGTAAAAATTCCATTGGGTTATATTTATAAACTTTCTATAGACTGAAAGTGGAGAACGAGTGTTTTAGTACTAGGTGCTCTCTGCCTACATTGCTGTATGCTTGCTGGACATGGTTGTTGTGATTCTTACTATATTGTACAATATAATTGTTGCATTTATATTTTAAACATTATGATATTCTCTGGCCTGTATTCATTGCTTACAAAATAGACGAAAATATGGTTAGAGTCACCAGGTTTCCGCTGATATAGATAATAAAAGTTCATGTTTTTTATAATTTTATTTAATTTGCTGGTAGCTTTTAAGCCAGTTAAGCTTTTTATCTTGTCAACGTCACGTAGAATGGGAGAGACACGACAGAGATTGGCTCGTAAGGAATGGTTATTACTTAATATTTATTCTCACGACCACTGGATTTAAACTTCTCATTGCCGGGAGCTTTTTTATTCCTCTTTATAGCAATGTATTTTTTATTTGGATTTCAATGCAGTTATATTTGGGTGGGAAGGCAGACAAAACCAAAGTCTAGGTTCTACATGGGCCCACCCATTGGAAAATGCCGTGACGAAGATCCCCATAAGTTAACTACTGCCCTCTCTCTCGTGCAAACTGAAATAACAAATGCTGAAGTAAATTATTCACTACGGCACATAGTGGAAAAAAAATCCTTTATAATTATGTCAAAATTACAATAAAAATATTTGCTATACTGAAAGAGAAATATATATTTTTTAATTTTTTTTTATAGCATCTACTAGCTTTACCAGTACATATCTGTCGATCAATGTAAGTAAAGTTTGTAAGCATTTTAAGCGCGTTTCTTTTGCTTTCTTTTTGAATTTACAAATTGGTTCTAATTCGTAATGTCTCACGTGACATGTGTCACGATTTATAATTTAGTTAATCGGAACCTAAAGGAAGACCACTCTGCTTCCCACTCCCACCCAAAAAGACATCGCATGTTGAGTCGTCTAATTACCTACGGAAACGAAAATATTTCGAGTAGAAACCACCTACAACCATCAAATGTGTAGTAGGCATGTCGCAACTCTGCCAAGGTGGCGTTAATTATGAAACTTCATGTGTATTTTATAATAATTATAATCTTTTGATTAAATATAAGGCTATTGTATGCATTCATTAAGATTCATATAATGAATATATTTTCATTCCATATGTATGTAGTATATGAGTACATAAACGTTATAGAAAGTATCTACTAGAGATTTTTAAAATTTCTGTAAATTTGTTTAATTTTTTTTTTGAAATGACTACATATAATTAATAAATATAATTACATACTTTGAAATTTTTCTTTAAATGTACAAACTACGTACGCAACCAAGTATATAATATTTAAAAAAAAAAATTTTTTTTACCAGGAACTCTTATAAATCTCTTCTATAAACAGAAAAGAATAATTTTAGTAATATAAAAATATATCCAGAAATTAAAAACGATCTAGATAGATCTGTGAAAACTGTCGATGGGGAAATTAAAATTATTTAATAAGCATTGCTTCCCGTACTCTGCGTCAGTACGGCGCGGCAGCTTTGCTTGGCAACATCGAGATTGACGGACGTCCTCTGACCTAACTGAAAGAGTTTTCTATGTACGTTTCATATATTTTCTCATTAACGGCACTATTTGTATTTAAATTAAGCAATAATTTTAGATTTTTAATTGGTTTTAACTATTTATTTTTTGGAATTGTACCCGGTGACACCAGTTGCTTCTGTTTTGAATTCGTCCGTTTAAGTAGGGTTCAAAATATTTCTCTTGTTTAAATTTTGGCATTTACTTTCTTTCGAAATTAGTGTTTTGTACGGATGATGTATTTGCAGATTCGGAGTTAAGAGAGCGATGGTGAAGTGAGGCGGCGAGATGGTGCCTTGTGTGGTAGCTCTGCTGCTTCTCGCTCGAGTGCTGCGGATAAACGCTCTGGACATATGTGAGTATTATTTTTATTGTATCGCGCGTAAATAGCACTCCGCCGTCGTCCTCACACGTCGGAGTAATATGTGACCAGAGGCTTCGCCAAGGGACGCGGCCCGGACAGGATTAAACGTATCCTATGCGCTAATCCAGCAGGTAGTCTGACTGTAAACTAAATGTTATTCAAATCCTTACAAAGCGTGAGCCCTAAATAATATCGCCAGTTTCTAACTTCAGCGTTTGTGATATTACTGGAATTTGCAATTTAGTGTCTCAGGAATTGTTAATAGGCGAATTTTGCTAATAAATGTTTTAGAAGGTATACAAATAATTGTCGAGGCTCATCTCGGATCCCAAATTTCATCGTCACTAGACTAACTGTGTCCCGACTGTGTTTTTCAATAGCTTTTCTTCTTTACTTCATTTCGACCTAGTTTTCCGTCATCTTTTCATTACGGATCGGAAATGAAGTATTCAAAAAGAGTACATTTTTGAACAGGAGGAGAAAATTTAAAATATTCAGTCCAAAGTTCTCGATATTATCTCTCGGCTTTTGTTGTTGTTGTACCGACGTGATGGCTGCTGCGTTCCGTTTTCGTTGGCTCGGTGACATATCCGATTCGCGAATGCGAAGTCAACGTCAGTATTTTTCAAATTTACAAATGCTACTCACTTTTAACGCTCCAACTAAAACACCGCCCCGACATAAGCGCGTTTTTAATGTAATCTCTTCCATAAATCAGTGCAGCGATACAGGCGTCTATAAATATGTAGCTAAAATAAAATTATGACTATGAAATTAAAAAGTTTAATATATAAATATTATAAAATCAAATCATTAAATCGCAAGTGTTATAGAGAGAGAGAGAGAGAGAAATTATATTTTTGAATCAAGTTAAATGAGATAAATGTCCAAGCCAATGGTCGTTCCAACCTCTACAGAATAACGGCCGCACCGCGCCGTCTGAACACAGTATTATATCTATTTAATTGATGTCAAAACCACTTATTATTGTAAGTGTATGATTTTTTATTTTATCTCGAACTGATCGGAATATTTTACTCGACGTCGTCGGGCCGGAGTTACAACAAGTTATTTATGAAATTCGGCAATTTTGTACTCAAAACAACTGTACAAGTGTACAATCAACTGTAGATAGATTATTTTGTGGGATGATACAAAGCGTGGCGTTATTGACCGACATTTATTGCGCAATATCTTCTCAATGAGCGGGAAGTGGAGACCGGCCTAGAGACTAAAGCGTGAAGTTTAACGATGAGGAATGATATCGGTGATTATAATTAAATATATATAAAATGAATGCATGTCGATACCCCGATAAAGGACAAAGAGCTGACAACTTTTGAAGGAATATCGAGCGCACGCAATGAGACAGGTAGAAATTGTCGTTTGATTGGTGTTCAGGTGCAACGGCGAGTATCCGAGTTTTATCTATAAGAGGAATGACGAATTGGATAACCAAACAATTTCTAGTTTCTAGGAAATTTTAAGATTGATTTCGACTAACTTTATTGGTTTCTGATTTAGTTTTATTTATGATTATACTCGGTGCTTTCACATTTTATTTTCTTTTCTAATGACAATTCTGTAAAACATTTGAATGAGTCTGCCCATTAAGCAGCTTGGCTACATAGATTTACACCATGATTGGCCGCGCCCTGTGAGGATAGTTATTAGTGATCAATTCGAATCTTTCTATTAAGAAATAGAGTTTTAACTTAAAGAAATTGGTTTTAAAATTGATTTTGTTACATTTTATTTTTTATTGGTAAACGTGAAATAGAAGGTGAGAAAATTATTTCTATTCCCGCCGTGTAGTAAAACAAAGTGCTGTATCGGGGGCCTCTACTCATCACGCAATATTTCTAAGATGCCACCCGGTAAATGGAGAACAAAGCTTGGGGAGATTCGTAAAGATATAAAAATATGTAGGACAAGCTAATGTCTAATGTAATAGTTTCTATAATATTGAGCTTATTTCATCGCCTGTCACATACCACGCGTACGTTCAGACGGAGGGGACGCGACGCGGCCTCCCTGCTATCTACATAATAAGCAATTCTATTTCCCTAAATATAAATTTACCATTGATGCTTATTAATTACTAATTAAATAGGAATTATATTATTATTCTATTTATTGCGATCTCTCGTGCAGTAAAGAATAGCTAGTATAAATCACTCATCTTTCACCCACCGCCGATATTG
Source organism: Podotricha telesiphe (assembly GCA_038994665.1). Lineage (NCBI taxonomy): Eukaryota > Metazoa > Arthropoda > Insecta > Lepidoptera > Nymphalidae > Podotricha > Podotricha telesiphe. The sequence goes on along the minus strand of JAOYRR010000426.1, from coordinate 288,951 downwards.
TGTTGAAAGCAATAGTGCTGCCCGACCTGTGCAGCTTCCTTCATCCAGTAGTTACGGCTGTGATAGATATATATGTTTCTTAAATGAATGGAAAGTAGAGACCGAAGGGTCCTTACACTAGGGTTTTGCTACATACACTGCTACCAGGAAAGTTAAAAAGCTGATTGTGGTTGCTCAATTGTACTTCCAATAATATTCATGTCTTTGATAAATGTACTTAAATATTCTTTAATGTATTTACATAAATATTAACTTAAGGAATAATACACTTAATAATATACTTACGTTTGGATGTTGGGTCACGTGTTCAATATTCCCACAGCCCACCGCCCGAACGACTTAAATCGCTACAGAAAACTGTCCAAATGACATCGATGTACATTATGAAGTAAGTTTACGATCGACGTTTTTCTTCTATCTTGGGCCCCGTGAGTCGTAACTCATGGTAACGAAATTGCGACGCCTCGTTTGCGAGTTTTACTTAGCTATTCTATTCCCACAATCAATGTCAACTAGACGTACGGCAAAAAGCTAAAATCACATGTTAGCCAATAGTTACGACATTTAATTGACATTCGCACTGGGTATATTATGTTTACAGCACTAATAGCTAATATAGTTTGTACTTTGTATTCGGAATGCAGAATAAGGAGACAAACAGATATTCAGTTTTTCGAATACGGAACTACTGTTAAGTTAAATACATCTCAGCTGCGCTACGACGCGTCTCGTTCTCGTCAGAAATATTAGCTATTTATAATATTTACCCGATATTTTTTTGAACTATATATACGAAGCTGGCTTGCTGACTGACGATGACGATTTTATTGATTTTCATACTGCAATAATGTACCTGTTAATAAAACTAAAATGAGTAAAGTGCACCTCCTTTTGATAACCAAAGGTATGATAATGTTCGAAATTTAATTAAAAATGCCTGGACATGTCCAGCGCACTACTCAAAATATTATTAAATTATTCAAGATAGATGTATGTATATTGTACGAGTAGACGGTTTAATGGCACATGCCGCAATTGTCAAGTGCGCGACTACTAAACACACGACACGATGACCTGGTGGGCACAACTCCTATCTAATGGAAAATATATTTAAAATATTTTCATTTTTCCTGTCTGTTCACACATTTAAGGTCCAACCCATGTTTGAGGAAGTACAAAAATACTTAAGGAAGTAAAAAGCGTATGTTTCAGATGATAACAGCTTATATAATAAAAATAATACACGGTGTTGGTTCCGGCGTCGAATAAACAATGTCTTACAAGAATAAGTAAAGAATGCGTTAATATATAAAATGAAACAATAAATTTCAAGTGTATACGGTAAAACCACGTGTCTGAGCCAGCACTCAGAATGCTTAGGTATTCGATCCTTGTGTCAACCTTGTACACGGTGGATCCGACACTCCCGAATGTGTGGGAAACGTGACATGCCACCGTTTGCACGGCGAATACCTTAGTTATGGCTGGTGTATCTTGTTAACGTCTAAGCCCTGTTTGGGGGTTCCGCGAACATTGTTTTGTGAATGTTAGTGTTAGCTTAGAGCTCAAAGTTCTATTCTGCTATTAAAGTGTGGTTCATTTTCAGTATCAGTATCCCAGTATTCAGTAGTTTATATTAGGAAAAACTTACTGAGCTTATAGTTGTGTCACTTTGGCACCTGCTATGGTCGTGAGTTTCATTACTCTCGACAGAATATTTATACAGCAAAGTGTCATAAGAGTCAGTCAAAAGAGATTACAACTGGCCTAAGAGTTAAAATATTTTATTAAAGTTCCACTTCCGTTTGTAAGTTGTCCATATAACATTTGGTATAACATTGGAACACCACTTTTATTCATTTATTAAATTGTTTTTCCAGTCCTGGTTTCAGACGCGTAACAAAATCCTGGGAGGCGTCTTTAGTTTTCATAATTTTATTTCACTTAATACGAACATGTTGAATGCTATCTCAAGTTGACACTAAACGCCCGGTTAATAGTTGTATACCTATCTTAAATACCAGCTCAACCTTTATGAGGTACTTTAGCCTTTCTAGCGTAGTTTAAAGATCCTTTTACATATGTGTAGGTTTATGTGCAGATAAAATGTTTATTTACATATTATTATTATATCTATTGGAAATGTATAAAATGCGAGAATTAAAAAGTGCGCACATTTTGTGTCTCTTCTTTGTTTGGGGAGTTCTCAAGTATCGTAGTACTGTACTCGACGGTCTCTGAAGAAAAATTGATCTCAGCAATTTTTCTCGTCCACCAGCAGTAATTAATGTAATATAGAACAAAAGTAGTTTGTGAAACATATCTTGCTATTGAAGTAGTATCCTGGAACGCTACCTCAACATAAGGTGCATTCTGCAAGTGAACGCCACTGACACTGACGTTGACTCGCGCCTCGCTTCGCCCGCTAACTGCTCATATTGCCCCCGAGGCAAGCTCGTCATATTATTTATATATCCAAAGTTACGTTACAAAAGGGTTATGTTGTTGAAAGGCAACACATTGCAGGTGTTATATATTACTAGAGTTTATAGTACTCTACCGTATGTATGTATATACTGTACTTATATTTCTAGATTATCCAAAACACTGACGAAAATGACTATACGCCATGAAAGGCTTTACTTACTTGCTTATATTGTTTTATTTACGATAAATATAAATTAAAGCAAAGCTTACTGTGAACCTCCTCTGTCTGAAATAATTAATTAACAGTTTTGACATTTTTCCTCTATTACGCTACAGAATAATATTAAATTCAAAATGTTACAAAGGTATTTCTAAATTGTTTATTTACTACCTTGAATGTTTTGTAATGTTCCTTCGCCCTTTGCGCTGGTTTTGAATTTACTTAGTCTGGCCATAAATATGATTACAAAGAAAAACAACAATTTTGTAATGTACGTAACATTTATTACTATTACAGTGTGTTAGTTTAGTACATTAATATAATACCGTTAATAATATGTAAAGCTATGCGAAAACATGTTTAAAGGACTGTATTGGCTGCAATACAGTCCTTTAAACGTTGAGGCCAATTATCAATAGCAGCACGCACTCTTCTCTCTATGGGAAAATATTTCACTGCTAATCGTATAGATTGTTTTAGGGACTAAAAGTTATCTTGGCGTTTAGAGCAAGCCTTACTCTCTTAAACTGACCATAAGTCATAATCCATTGGGTTAAGATGACGACTAGATTCAGCTCCGATGAAGGCCAGTCTTAAGCTCTGATGAAGTCCGCAGTGCTCGTTCTCTAACCAATTCATTGGACCTATCAATAGCCAGGTACACAAACATTTGACAAATCCCAGCGAATGTAGGTTTAGGTTCTCTTTATCACCCTACTCCGTTTTAATATCACAAAATTTTTTACAATATATTGCTGCGAAAATAAGAAGACGCAGTGAACAATCATATTAAAATGACATACCTAATTCAAAAGTAATATTTTGTTTATTTTTAATTATAACAGTATTTATGGCCAGACTAAGTTTATTGTTTCGTTAAGAATTAAACTGATGTAGACTTGAAAATATTTTTATTTAAATATAAGTTCTAATTACCTTAAGGGGGCTCTTGCTGTAAGCGTAAAGTCTGTTTAAACTTTGATTTTCAAACCAATTCTTATGTGGGTAATGTAAAAATACCTTTCACTTAGGAAAACAAGTACTATTAGATTTTTGCTCTAAATATTTTTATTTTAAAAGTTAAGGCTTAAATCGAGAGCAATGCATAACATTTATAAGCTGAGTTAATCACGACGTGGCAAAGACTAATGAAACTATGATAGCACGAGATTGTTTGCATAAAATAATACGGGCGTCGTCGAACGTAGCTTATAAATATACAGATTATCTCTTTTGAACTTTTAATAATAACTTGTTTAATACGAAGCGTTTTCGGTACTTTAATTTGAAACAATAAAGTACTAATAAATAACCGAAACTGAATTTCAGCTAAGCATGCTATTCTGCAGACGAATGAGTCACAGTTCTCATGGGACCGACAACTAAATTAATAAACGCACTAAGCGAACCAAATTATGTACTATGCACATATATATGCTTTTTCACATCTACGAGTATATTGTAAACGATGAAGACGCCATCGTGCTTTATGTAGACACCGGCCAATTATCGTTTAGTGGAAGACAATACTGTTTAGTCAGTATTTTGTTTTATTTCATTTTATTTACACTTACACCCAGGGACTTCAATGGTATTTTAAATAACATCTTAAAATATTACAAAATATACTTAAGCCATTGAGGCGAAGTGAGTCTGACTGTGTATGAGCGATGGTAGTACGTTGGATTCCCGATCGAGATAATGATTATATTTAAATTATGTCCATTTCCCCGCTCAGTCAGTGACAAGACAAATCGCTGTGTTTCGCCACTAAACACGGTCGAATGATCGACCCCAATGAATGTCTCGGATTTGGGGGAAAGTGGTGAAGGGAGTGTCACTAGGCTCTCCCTGCTATGCGGAAAATAGTGTTAAGTTTAAAAAATATTTTATTGTTCCGAGAAGGCTTGACTTTCGACATTAGAAGGCGTACTTAGTATTCACTTAGCCTTTAAAAATACACTAAAAATTAAACATTTCAAAGTATACGATAAAACTTTTCTTGCTTCGTTTTACTGCAACGAACTTTTATTTTTTCTACTCGGGGCGTGAATCGTGATCACGATCGCCTTCCAATAACTTGTCGCCGTTTTCTTTGTTTACTCCGTCATTAGTAGGTTGGAATATTTTAATATTTTATAAGTAAATGTTAAGAAAAAATTAAGAATACTTTTCTACATTAAGTTTGATAATAAAGTTAGTGTTAAAATACTCTGTCTTCCATTTTATATCTTACATTAGTGACATTGCGAGTCGGGAGTGGATAATATTTCACTCCAAATGGAAATCAAACCTGGTGTACGCACAGTTACAAACTTCCTGTTTGCGCGATGATTTATGAAAATATAACGAATTCAATTTAAATGGGTCACTGTGAAATAGTTTTGTTAGACAATATCATTTTTCAAAAAAAAAAAGATTTTGTACCGACCGCAAAATACTCACAAATAGCCCATCAATCAAGACTTCGTAATGGCAAAATAGTTGGTAGTTAGTTAGCTTTATACAACACGTAGGTATGTGTTATATTTTCATAAAATATATTTTAATTATTTCGATTATTTAAAATTCGAAAGTATTATGTTTGATGTATTGTTGTAAACCAAAAAAATAAGTTTTTAATATACCTGTTTTTTATTTGAAACTAAAGTAATTCAAAGTAAATTATATATCATCAGTATTAATTTTTGGCTTGTAGGTAGGACGTACACATTATATACACATAAATATTTATTCATCTATTTGTCATCTAAATGTGTAATAGTTTCTATCGTGTATCGTGAGAATCAGGCTTCTGATTAAAGCTCGAGACTACTTTAGTTCTCATTAGCCCCAGCCTCTGATTAACCTGAGCACATTCAAGTAATGATTGATTTGTGATCTAACTGTACTATCATTATTTTCTGATTTATATTTTATCTGCGACTTTATCTTATGGCGTACGTGCCCTCTCATCTTCAATTTCGTTTTTGCGGTCCACTAGAAGAATATTAAGTTGACTTGTGTTGATAATACAAAGCCACTGCTGGCCGCCTAGCGCGAATATAACATTAACGATTTATAATTATTTCATTTTATTTTATAATATTTTCATATGTTATTAGTCGTTATTAGGACGTGCCTCATTAACACGGGCTAATATATAATCACCATTTTATTTCCCTAGATCAGGCGATCGAACTTGGACGTTGGGCTTTCCCTCTTTAGTTTTTAAAATACTTAGGTGGAAAACAGGAAACAGAATAATGCATCACAGCTCCTCGCTACGTTTCCTCTCAAATTAAGTTTATACATTGGTCCGTGCACGTGTCCATGGAATTAATTAGTAAGCTTTTCTGTTGAAAGCTTTGACAGTGCTGTGTACCAGCACGGCGCATGTAGCTTACTTGCGTGTCTCTGTGAACAGTGGACGGTAACAGTTTGACGGAACCGACGGATGGCGTGGTCAAAGGCGCGATACGACCGGAACACTGTAAAGCTGTACGTTATTGAATTTGTGTTGACAAAAGTTTACTATGCACGAACTTTATTATCCTTTTTATTCTGTTAATTTTGTATGTGATTTTCAAGTGTTATGGGAAAAAGAACATTGTTATTTTACTTAGCGTTAAATTGACATTATTTGTTTGGAAGACAATTTTACCTAAATTTAGTGAGTCTTACTGTGATAGTTTTGGAGATAATATTTATAAACGTATAAGAATAAATAATTATTTCCTGGTCTGGTTAGAAAAACGTAGCGATGGGTTTGATCAATATGCACGCCAAGTAACATAATTTAAACATGGAGAGTATCTCAACACCAAGTTCACTCCATCTACCCTCTAAATGTTTAATGTATTCCACATTGGGCACTTTACTATAAATAAGCCACAGTCTTGCTAAGCCACAAGTTTTTATGTCATTTAAGTGGTTTTCTTTGATATTTAATTTAATAATTAAATATATTAATGTTCTGTATTCCGTGGAAGTAGTTTTTGTCACACGTCCGTAGTATTCTATTATGGTATAATATTTTAAAGTGTTATTCATACGCTTAGAGTTGAAAGGATACATTTGAGGCCGGCAAGGCGGAGCGTCCGCCTGCACACGCTATGGTTGTGCTTTACATCTCCACTTTCCCGATCTGCTCTTGAGCTCCGCCACTTAAAACGCGTTTTGTTACTTACTTATTTTAATTTGATACACACGCATTCCGAAATCTACAATTACATACGGTATTCAAAAGGTGCTGGTTCGAATCCATCTGTTCTATGTATGTTTACTTTGATTAAGTGGTAGCCCCACTTAATTATTAATAATATATTAAAATATATTTTCGTAATAGTAAGTAGGTGTAGATTACAAACGAATTGTGTACGCTAAAACGTTCATACTTTGTACCGCCTTCTCGTTTTCATACCCATCAGTATACGCTAGTGGGTAGAACATTTTATAATGACGTTCCTTTTATATGCTAGCTAAGATGATATTAGGGCGCCACACTTTGCTAGCTTCAGAGCGTCTAACGATCGTCATTTTTGTTCCAATATACATGTAATTGGTTCTGACATGATTTTCGGCATGCATCCCCTCACTTAGGGAGGCAGTGACGACAAAGTGTTAAGACACTCCGGTCTCTGGTTTTTGCCTTCTGATGTATATTTTGTAAGGCCTCCTAAGTAGTGCTTAAAGTCAAAGTCAAATAAATTTATACTAAATTAGAAATTACATGCTTTATTCCTAAATATATAATTTACCACCGGTTCACTAAAGTTATAATGCTTAAGACCTGAGAAGAACCGGTGCAAGAAATTCAGCGGGACTATACCATGATTGACACTATCCACCTGAAAGGCCGGCAACATCCTTGTAGCTCTTTTGGTGTTACAAGGGGTCGTGGGCAACGGTGATCACTTAGCATCAGGTGACCGAATGCTCGTTTGCCTTATGTATTGAATAAAAAAAAATAGATTTATCAGTGACCTTAAGTATACCTTTGAAATAGATTGGAGCGAGCATTTCATTCCAAAGGTGTGGTCTCATTTATAAAATCGTTAATTAGGTAAAATAAACTTCTTTTCATAACCTTTTCAAGTATGTTTTCTGGTATCTTAGCGTAGAAGCTTAGACATTTTCCCATGAAAGATGCAATCGAGTTACAGTTGCGGTAAGTGTAAGCCTATTTCTGGTAATTAATTTGCTACACTACGATTTTGGTAAAATTATTGATATTTTTCTTTACATACATTACTTACGATACATTTATTATTATTTTCATCATTATTATTCACAACCGCATGTCGATCTCAATACACTTCCGCAAAACACATACACACTCATCCGCACACACTCACACGCACTCACACACACGCTCTCAGACACACGCACACGCACTCACTAACATACACGCACACGCACTCACTAACATACACGCACACGCAGTCACGCACACGCACTCACACACACGCACTCACACACACACACGCACTCACACACACACACACACACACGCACTCACACACACACACACACGCACTCACACACACACACACACACGCACTCAGACACACACACACACGCACTCACACACACACACACTCACTCACACACACACACACACTCACTCACACACACACACACACACACACACACACAAAAAAAAAAAAAAAAAAAAAAAAAAAAAAAAAAAAAAAAAAAAAAAAAAAAAAAAAAAAAAAAAAAAAAAAAAAAAAAAAAAAAAAAAAAAAAAAAAAACACACACACACACTCACACACACACACACTCACACACACACACACACACACACACACTTAAATTTTTTAATATTATGTTATTGATGTAGAATTTCAAGGGGCTAACATGGTGGTGGCTGTAACACAATACTAATACGGCTGCCCACGCTCACCTCTAGAAATAAAAAAACTTAATTGTAATGAATGTAGTGTTTATATATCATGTACTTAAGTCAATCAACTTTGATTATTCGATTGTGCCAATGTATTTGCCAATTAGGCAAAGTAAATTGCATTACTTATTAAGAAATACAAATTGATTGGATTGAGCGCAACATTTGTGGGTGCAAATTTTACATGGGCTAAATTATAATATAGGTCTTTGTTCCGTTTGATTAGACAACAACGACGACGTTAGATTCTGTAATACAAAACGAAATATGATAAGATGTTCTTAAACTTAGTGATGGGTGGTATTTCCTTACTCTGGTCAGCTGCAGGCGGCGATTCAACATGTGTGTGTTCCGAAATACATGGACTGAAAATGGAGAATGGAATGTCTTAAAACATTTACAGTCAGAATCGAGTATAAAATTGTAATACACTTCCGATGTGGTATTTGCCAATATAGTCAAATGGAAGTTTAACAAGAGATTTACCAGCTTTATTGATATTTTCACAAGGTTTTTATCGTTAGTTTTATGTACTGGTGCTAAATCGGTTATTTTAGCTACTTTTTAGAACATTCTTCAGGTTTGAGATTAGATTACATTTAAAAAGTTTTCTTTTTTCTAGAATGACAATGTGTTTAACAGTGTCTAGTTTTCCATGATGTCGTCTAGTAATATGAGGCGATATATTACTTAGGCAATTAATGACTGGAATATAGATATTTTTCAAATATGTAATATACGTTTAGATGAAAACGTGATTTTCTAAATATCATTAAAATCTTCCTAAACCGTTTTACTTGACATACGTATGTACTCTGACACTACAAAATATCGTTAGATAACTTAAGAGCAAAAAAGTTTCAGTAATTGAATAAATAAATTTGTTTTGCAACTTGAAACTAGTTTTTTTTATTATATGCGCATGTGGCCAGTACTTAATTTTACAATTATAAACCTGAAAAGAATAAGATCACATTACGTGCGCATGCTTTAATTAAACGTTCTTATAAGAGGAAATGTAAGACGGCGTAAATGGTAAATCTTGTCTAGTATTTAAAATCCCGAACGAACACATTTTCGGCTGCAAATCTGACATGAATCAATTTACAAGAAAAAAAATAAAATGATGATAAGGTTAAAGGGTTTGTAAGCAGTATTTACCTAATTATTCTATATAGTGACTAGAAATATTATTTTTTACAAATATTGCGCACTTGTTGTAATTGTGTTTATGAAGAGAGGTTTTAATAAGTAAAAATATTTAGAAATTAGCAACTAGGAAGTCCTACGTACAACCGAATATATGACAGTTTAATTTAAATAAACACTGCGATGAGTCAATCAAAAATTTCAAAGGCTGTATTATAAACCATGACAAAGTTCAGGCACTATCTTGACGCAGTTACTGTTTGTCCGATTGAAAGCGAAGGTTTGTAAATTAAAATATAATTCTAGAACTAATATTGCTACTACTAGAACATTTCAATATATGGACAGGAAAAGATTTCCACGTTAGTTAGAATGTCAAGGTACTCGTACTTCTTGGCTCTGTATAGACTAAATGTAGCATTTCTTCACCTATAAAGGCAAAAATGTGAACATTTTCATTTAGTTATTTATGTATATATTAAAATTCAAAATGTCCTTTATTCAAATAGACTTTTGCGAGCACTTTTGAATCGTCGAACGAACATACAGCTACCACCGGCTCGGAAGGTAGTTCTGCTGAGAAGTGAGAGAAACTCAACAGTTTCTCCTTTCAAATATAACAGTTACAAGTTTATTATTTAATACAGTGGTAGCTGACCTGTAACAAACTCAAGTCATATTACTTCCACACGTTTGTATCTTTTAAATATTCTTTTACAGAGTAATACACTTACTTATTAATATTGTCTTTATAATGGCTTTCAATTTCTGAAACGTATTATATATGCTCGGAGCTATAAAAGTCTAATTTACTTTTTGGAGGCATCAACCTGGTGTTACAAGCTTATCTTTACTTCTAGTCCCTATCGATTGTCTGTCACTGTTTTTAACATAACACCGTATATGTTATCGGACAAAGAAAATATTATAATATATATACTGCGAAGCAACTGTAAAAATACAATGTGTTTAAAAACATCTTGCAAAGAATCTCGAGAAATTGATCCCACGGCTCATTTTTAAAGAATAAATATTGAATTTGTGTCTCAGGCACTGCCCCATAATAGCATTATTATAAGAAAAAAGGTAACAAAAAGTAGACGGGCAGTATCTGTGTCTGTTATTTGCCTTACTATTTTAATTGCGAACGCGGCAGAGCTGAGTTTGTCTGCAAGTGTTTCAAGGTGGAGCCACTGGAGCTTATGATCAATGCAAATGCTATTCACTTACTTATAGTTTATATTGTTTCGGTCAACTTTAAATATTAAATAACAATATCACATAAGTTCTCACCTAAAATGGTGCTAATGATATTGGACTTCATAGTTACTATTAACTTAGTTAGTACATGCGGTTATATATGTAAGCAGGTAGGTACTTCCAATCACATCTTACTGCGGTGTGACTCCATTAGTCTTTGATAAATTTGTCCCATCTGGAGTACCTACTCTGTTTGCATGCATTAATGTATCATATATTTTTTACGTTTCAGGACATGCCTAGGTTAAGATTATTTTGTTTTAACTTTTATTTCAAACTAAGTATTAGTGCGTTTGTAATTAGAGCACGATCGAAAATGTTTTTATAAACAACAATTCCCAATGTATGCACTAAGTACCCACAACTATTGAGCGTTCTGCCACCCAAGCTCACATTGGCTCGAAAGTAGGCGGAGAAGAAAATGTAGTACCACTAGCCCTCTGGCGTCCTCGCGTAATACGAGACGTGTCTTCCGCATCTAGTATGGTAGGCAGAGAGTATTGTTAGGACACTTCTTTTCACACTATCCGTCGTGCACAGTTGAGAAGTGTGCGAGATTATAGATTACCTATGGCTGCGAGTGCGAGTTTCTTCCACTCGTAGCCAGCGGAATGATTATATTCAAAATATTTTCGCTTTCATAACTTGATGAATTGCAACGTCGGGCTACTCCAACAGACGCAATGACTATGACTATCATGAACGGAAAACGGAGAGCAGAGTATCTTATTATTAAGTTTTCTCCGCCCACTCCGCTAAATGTGGGAAATACGGGAAGATTTAGAAAACATAAAAATAACAATTAATTGTAGCCCCCGCACCAATTGAAAACTTTGGGGTAATTTCATAATTGCTGATTCCGTTAAAAGTTAAAGTCAACTGAAACAGTTTCTACAGGAAATATAATGAAAGCGCAACGGATAAAAGAGAGTTCGTTTTTAATATGTGCAACATAAAATTACTCCACGAGTATAATATACACTCCATCAAGGAATAATGAACGATTACTCGGCGTTTTGTCTCTTATACTTGAAAGCTTAGAATCTCAAAGCTTACTGATATGTCGTTGAATATTTCATTATGTTTCTGTTATTTGTTGGCTGTTATTACTCTAGGCTGTGCTAGGATTCATCGTGAGTATGGTTTTAAATAAACATCATATTAAGATGTATATATTTTCGATGGGTATTCCTTACTACGTTACTTCTGTGCTCCTTTGTAAATGTATCGATAGCATGCATTTATGTGTGTGGTTACAAATATAAATTTTACGGCTCCGATTTTTTTCAATTTTATGGTTTGAACTTGTATACATATTTTTGATTCTGATCATTGAATACCCAACACTCTAGAAACCTACCTATATTACAGGAGACAGGAGAAAATAAAAAACTAGCCAACTATTTTCCGTATGCGTGAACGAAAAGATGTTCTTAACAGTTACATAAACATTAGGGCAGCAACCCACCGCTGTGATTTAACATGTTTTTAGACAGTAAAAACACTACGCACGTACTATGTACATATGCAAATACTAAAGAAAAGGAATGTAGCATTCGTTCATACGCAAGACAAAAGACCCGTCGGGTCCTGAAAACAATTCAATGGATGTAAGATCCCTTCAGGGTTAGTCTTAAGAGATGTTCTCTTCAGTGGAAGCTGCGAACAAACGGAATACAAAAATGAATGCCTATGAATAAAGCAGACGGCCGAGTTTCGCAGTGGCAGCGATTCTTGGTGATAGCTAGTTCAGCTTAGTTCGGAAAATACACTTACCATAAGAATTTAGTTAGAGTAGCTCTATTTTATGAACGGAAGTGAAAACACGTTCTTGTTCACAAATTTTAGCCTTTTTGGCTATGGAATAAAATCCATTACCGGGGCGGGGCGGCGACTGTACTGTAGTTGTATCATATTATTAAACAACTTCCAAGCAGAAAAGCTTCCCGTAAGGTTGTTATTAAGCTTTTGACGTTAACGGAAAGGATGCGGTCGGAAATAACGGCTAATTAATTAACAAACTAAGACTAAGTTAAGTCGTGCTTGTTGCATTTCACATGCTCTGCTATTTGCCTATAGTTTACCTGAACATGCAAACTCCTCGGAACTTTTATCTGACGCTGTTTGATCTATCAAAAAGTTTCACGTTTCTTAACAACAAAAGAAGCTAAGTAAAGGAGAATGGTTGCTGTAAAGTTATTTTAATAAGCTGTTGATTTAAATTTATAATGTGCTTGTTCACTATTTGTAGTACACAAATATGTATTTGTGTGTGTATAAATTTAAACTGTATATTCTCTAATCCAGAACTGTCATTCATAATTGACGACAGCGTGATTATTTATTTGTTTTGCGTGTTGGAATCTTTAAATGTCTAAAGCTCACCTCACACTATATGTACATAACATTATATATTCGTTTCTTGCAGAAAAACTAATGATGTGACAAAGTTCTGGGACTAGACACTTTATTTACAGATTATTTAAGTTATTGATTTTCTCATGTCTCATGTATACTGAATGTAAACATTTAACTTCTCTTTTAGTTATTGTTTTCGAAAAAGTATTGCGGGTCCAAATACGTCCAGGCATAAGATATTTACATATACGGACATCGTGTGCCAAGATAAAAGTATATCTTGCTAATCACGATTGTATACGAGCGATGTGTCAAATTTGTCAATTAAAGATGTTCACTTTACTCTGTAAAAAAATTCAAATGAAAAGTAATGCACTATATGTTTCTGTGACAATATTTATTGATATGTAATATTTCTGTCTGTCAATAGTACGCAATAATAAATTTTATAAGTTAATCTTCTTCCAAATTCCAATATACAATTTTAAAGGCGGCAGTTGTGCCAGCCGCAAACATCTCTACAGGTAGGTAAGGAGAGAAGTTATGGACGTTTGAAAGTTGTTAAACATACAAAGAAAATAGCTTAATCGGGTCTATTTAGCTTAACGAGGGGGAAACTAACATGGCGTAAATCTGCACTAATAATAAAACATGGGCAAGGAAATCCTTTTAAATTCAAGGGAGATTAAGGAATGAGTTTTTGCTGGCTACCAAGTTATTTGGTAGTTTCCTTTAAGTCGACTTAGGACTTCGCAACCTTTACTTTTATTAGTATTGAGAAAATTAAAATGTGAACTCGAGACTAGACAACAGCTAGCAACTTCGCCTTTCTTTCTCTAACTGAGTTCACAACTGGTTGTAGCTAAGATTGTATGCGAATGAATCTGACTCAAACCGGTGGATGTTCCGATTTTTATCATTTCACTCAAGTTTAGTTTTTTGTCATGTTGAAATTCAACGCAAATACAGAGGTAGTAACTAGTCGAGGCGGACTTCGGCATTACCTCTATAAGGGGAACAAATAAAACTAGGAATGAAAATATAAGCATGAATTTGGTTTTCAGAAAAACCTATCTCTTAGGTTTCATACAGCAGATGTACCGTTAATACTTAGGTACTAAATTTAAACGTTTTAGAAAATCTCAATAGCAAATATAGAGACGGCGTTGAAATCTTGGATTGTTGACGCCACAGCTACTTTCAATGCAAATTGTGTGAGCGGAACCTGTATTAAATTGTTACCGTTCACGTTTGGCTAACCGGCGCCCGCTGAATACTAGCCAATAGCCACTCTACATATTTTTATTCAATCAATCTTTTATACGGTAGGTGTTTATTAGCTCCAGTCAGAAAAAAATGAGATTTTATCCATTTCTCATCTTTCCTGACTGTTTCATGAACATGGCATGACAGAGGAAACGAAAATAATTTAAAATATTAACATTTTCACCAGCGACCATCGCGTTTGCATTCAAATTCGCCACAATAAAAATAAAAGTTATGTAAGACTATGTACAAACTACCACAATGCATTCTAGCCACTAGAATTCTTCTTGTATAAATAAAGTTATTATTTAAAATTATTTAAAATGTGGGTAGGAAAAATAAGCTTATACAGTAAGTACTCACGCTCCTACACTTGTCGGCTCGGACCAACTTTAATGCAAGACACGAAAGTTTTCGCACCACGATTTCCTCCGTCGCATAGTGTGAAATGAATTGCAAATACAAATTAACAGAATGAAAAAGTTCGAAATGCTCACGAACTCTTCAAACAGTGACCTCTCTTTCTGACGGAAGAAGATAGAAGCCATCTTTTCGTCTCAATCTTAAGGAGGGATAACAATATAATATTTAATTATTAATAGACAATTTCAACACCGTATTGTATTGAATCATACAAATTGCAAAGCTTTTGGCCATATTGGTCGAATATGTAAATTCAATAGAATTACAGGTTACGAAATTACGTCCCCGTCCTGTTCCCTGCCCCTGTAATAGTGAGACTGGGAGGCGTCAAATAATTTTCTAAATCCACTTTTCGCCCGGATTCTAGACATTGTGTGTTGAGTGTCGGACCTAACGCCGCGCTTTGTCTTGTTCACCAGAGCGAATAAATAATAATCATTAAATTATTATCATTCAACCAAGGAGGACCCACAACTAATCGAGATTACAATCAGACACTGTTCTCTAAATTAAAAAAAAACTTTTGTACGCTCATCTGGAACCTTGCCCAATAATCAATTGTCAAGCAACTTTAAAGGAATCTTGATGTAAAAAACGAACGTAAAAAGCAGAAAGCTCTATAAATAAGCTCCACGTTCAATTGTAAAAAGCACGTGGATATTTGATGTTCATTGGTCCATAAATGTTTCAATAAGGTGGTTCTTTAGTATTTCCATTTTCATTGTAACAAGAGCTAAGTTAAGTGTGAACTTTTTACGTAAATATCAATGTGTAGGTATAGTTGACGAAAATTGCATTTGAGTTGATTCTCTTCGACACCTCGCATCGTTCACACGAGCTCGAGCCGAGCTTATCCAAAAGCCATTACATTTAAAGGCAACGTCGCCATAGGCCGCCCTTCTATTAGGTGCATATGTGTGCATGCACCAGTATGTATATAACATCAGTGTCATTGCAGATTGCTTCCGGGTATCGCGGTTGATCGGCTCTCCTGCTAATACAGCTAGCTTTTTATATTACACCTCTTTAGTAAAGCGCTGTCTGCGGATATTTGACTATGGATGTGAATTCGATCCCAATCGACGAAAATGTCTTACTCGTCTGGTAAGAAGAAGTTCCGCCCCCGAATACTTAATAATTGAGGAATGAGATGCGATTTTATTTTCCGAGTTAAAAGTGTAAATACATTATAACTCAGATCAAAAAATGCTAGGAAAAAGTAAGTGGCAGTAGCTCTATAAGTGGACGGTCAGTACAAGTCTGTATGGACGTCCTTAATATTTAATTAGAAACTTCTCCGCTCTGGACGGCGTCGTGCCTCACTTTGATCAAGTTATAGTAAGAATTATAAATTTACCAAGTGTTCGCACTTTGTCTAGTTATATTTCATTAAAAACTGAGAACACTTCTCATGTTAGTTCCGTGAAACTTAGTATTACATTTGACAAATATCGTTCGATTCTTTGTCTGTTTGATGTGTTTGTTGCGTTTGTTGCCTAACGTGGCCAGAGGTCAGGTACGGCGTGACGTGACATGAGATTGAGTAGTTCACATATCACACACAGGCCACGTAGTGCGGCGACACTAGTGTGTCGCGTCACGGATGGTGATTTTAAAGAATGAAAACGGAAGTGACCGCCTCTGAGCTCCCGCCCGGACGACTGCCTCATATAAATAAGCTCAAGGCAAAGCTTGTTGCAAAATTTTGCGAATTCTCAGCTGCACGTATGAGGTATAAAAGCTTCGTGGAAGCCACCATGTTATGCTGCGACGTTTTATTATTCGTCTGGTATCAATTTCGAGAAAAAGTAAAAAATGTCTCGTTCGTTAAAACGTGGCCGATCGGAATAGCCTAAAGCACGACACACGGGTTTTCATTACTCGGCCCGCTTTTATATCGATCTTCGGCACTTGTAATTATAAACGTATTTACAATTAGATCGGTGTATGTATTGAATACTTTCGAAGTACCGGATTGACGGCGTTCTAATCGAGGCGCCATTCCACTGAAATTTAGTGATCCTGTAAATTTAAAAGAAATACCAAATGTATACGACCCCTTCTAGCGTACAATGAAAGTAATTAAAATAATAGTTGGGGTGACACCACGCAAAGTGTTTTAAGTTTTAAAACGTTTTTCGTGAACATGTTCAGCACTCTTATGGAGCACACGAAGCTCGGCGCTTATTGAAGCGGTCTCCAAGCAACGGGGATGGGCGAGGGATGCACAGTGAGCAGTGTGGGCCTGCGCGGTCTGGCGGGGAGTAGGTTGACATCCAATCGTTTCATGTAGAAAATATGATTGCCTATTCTGGATTGTGGATTGTGGATGTACAGTGTACACGAATGAGTAGCGAGTCGCCGACGCTGTTTATTATTCATTAGACGACTACACGTCACGCAACAGCGTAGGCACGCACGAGCCCGCCGCCTCTCAAACCTTCCTCGCTCTATAAATTTATTATTACCTTATTTATACGGTCGAGCTAACTTTTTAATTACTCGTAACGCGTGCGTTCGATTTTACCCTTGACACGGGTGCGGGCGCTGATGAGGAGTGTTGCTCCTTTTATTCGTTCCGCGGAACTTTGGGGACATGTGGAACGGAATGTTTTGTAAAGTGGGATTATTTATACACTCCTATAAATATTCAAAAGTGACTTTATGACATTTGCAATTTGTCGTCGAGTGCTGGTGGAGAGGAGGACTACGCGAGGCTCGGGAGACGGGGAGGGCAGACGAGCGGTGACCACCTCTCAGCCACTCGACGCCGCGCCGCTTAAACATCGAGCCACGCAAAGAGCGAATTCTATTTGCATTTGACCTAAAACAGTCTTCCACTGAACACAATGGGTCTATTCTCTCGAAGACGAACTTTAACCGTTGCGCGGTCTCGACGGTGACGGATGAACAGACAGAGATACACCTAATTATTGAAAGTTTACGATTATATATTTAGGGAGTTTTACATTATTATGCATAAATACACGCTCTTGTGGTGTTGTTAGAGAGTGTGTAATTTCTTTAACGATAGTAATGGGCTTGAATTCAATTTGGGAAAATGTTTGCGTGTGACTTAACTCGTTAACTCAATTAACAAAATAAATTAAATTCTATCCATATTATAAACTAATAACAATACACTGTTTTAGTTCTAAAATAACTCGTCCTAAGAACTGCATTTGGAAGCTTATCTCTACCATTGTTTTACCCACGTGTGTTTCACATCAGCACCGGCACCACTAATCGATATTAATCTGTCTTCGGCGCCTTATACTATAGAGCTGTTCGATGAATTTAAATGTAACCGGATAGAATGCAAATAGTGACGAAGTGTATGCGCCTTCGCATGCGTAAGTGTTCAGAGTTATTGGCGCGTTTATATATTTACTTAAATAAAATATATTGTCAAAAAAAATGTTTTATTTGTGTATTTTGTATTATAATTTTGATACTGTAATATCTTTTGATAATAAGGCAACTTGAGGATAGATATAGGAGGAGAGATATAAAAACATTTGAATTTAATATCCAGAATATTTTATTTCTTTGAGTACTAATATAAAGATTTCTTGCCTGTATAATTTAGTTCTTGTACATCAAATAAAGCCTATAACTGAATTAGACTGGCTTCATAATATAACGCAGAGAGTTTAAGGTATCACGAAGAACGTATCAACTTAAAGCCAATCCTATAATGCATAATACATATAGGTTACATAAACTAACTTTACTCCACCGGTGGTGGTGAATCTACGTAAGTGGCATTTCTTAAATGTCATTCGTCGTTTGAAGCGGCACTTAAGCCTCTTGAATAAGATATTGGGAATAGTGAGCTGTTTTACTGAATGCGACCGTTTTGAGAGAGGTCCGAGGTGAATAATGTTATTATGGGTAAAAATCTAATTATTTATTACTAGCCGTGCAGTGTTGCAAAAAATATTTCAAATATTAATAACAGTTTTACACAGCAAGTCTAATACATTGTTCTGAAATAATGACATTTTAAAACAAACTCAAAGCTCATTGCAAGCAATTTGACTACACTTTTTACAAAAACAGTAACAAAAATAATACATACTAATATTTCGCTCTTTGAAAGCTTTTGAAGGAAAAATTTCAAAGCTTTTGCAACTCGAAAAAAGTGGAAACATGTTCTAAATTATAGAGCTAGAGCCATAATTTCAATTTTGTATCCAGTAATTTCAAAGCTAGGCGTAGTATATGTTAGTAATGCATACAGTAGTCATTTTACTTAATATTTTCTAATAATCCATTTTTTCTGTATTCCATTCCAGCCAATTAAGTATATTTTTAAGGAAATAAGGAGTTGTATGGCAGAACTCAACGCCGCGGTACCAGACTAAATAACACATTCAGCTATTTGTATATTACTAGTAATACTAAGTAAGAGAGTACAACCGATACAATTGTTGTTGGCAGTTTCGATTGCGGCTGTAGACAATTTCTACATTGTAGTGAACTTTGTTAGCATGTGTTTAAAATGCAATTAAACTGTCAAACTGATTGTTACATAATATATACAAGATATCTTATTTCTTTTTTAATCAACACACTTGCTTAGTAGGCAGTAGACATTTTATATTTTGTGCAGTTGTGGGTTGGCCAGGCAGTTAGTAGGCAAAGGCCACTACAGTCTCCACTTTTTACCCTCTTTTACAGGGTATTGCATTCGTTCTACGCGATGATGGAAAATAAAAGTAAATTAGATCCAATTGTAGCAATATGAACTTTTGGTCAAGTTTCAATGTGTTTGGAGTCCTAAGCATTTGGATTTCTAATATTGAACGATTTAATGATTATCTAACTACATCGTAGAGTACCAAATACTTCACGACTCATAACTAGGTACTTGTCATTAATACCAGCAGCACAAAGTGGCATGTAGATGACACTGCACTGCAACATCTCATGTCCACTGATTGCGCTATCTACGTTCCCCGTTAAACTGAACCTCGCATTTGAAATGAAAGCTCCATATCGCAGCCTCGGTATGAAACTGACCTAACTCCATTTTTGCAATTTGTGGCAAACTACCATAGAATTTTAGGAAAAATTGTCTCCACCAATTAAGTTATAATGTCATGAAGGTTTCGTATAGATAATGTCTTAAATGCAGGTGGCATTAGAAGTATCAGAAAGTAAAATTTGAAGAAAGATTAGCACACTTTCGTCGTTCCCACTAATCCATTCCCTTCAATACATTCCGACGAGTTGTCAACCGCCGACCAATTAGGTTACTTAATGGTTTAAATGAAATATAAATTACGCTTTGCTTTTGTTGTAAGATAATGAGATTCAAAATTCACTTTTTATTTATGCGTAATATAATATTTTTACGTATTTACTATTCTGATTTTCGAAACATTGTAAATTAAAATACTGGAAACATTTGAAACAAACACGCAAATTCATCATCATCATCACCACCACCACATGCCACCTAACATTTTCAATTGAAGGAATTCTCTCTGTCTCAAAACATGAGAAACATTTGTCAAGGTAAAAGAATAAGTGTACGAATAATATTAGATAACTGATAATTAAATCTAATTTGATTAAATTCAAACTCTTTTGAGCGGCGTATTTGAAAGCAAGTAGTAGTCAGTATCGATGTCGACACGATACGTTTCTACATAGGAAGAGCAAACGAACCCGTCTCTGTTTCATCACACCATCTAAATATAAACAAATTTGCATCGAATGCCTCTATCTGATACGTTATACGGTGACGTCATCGCGGCACATCTTGGAGGTGTCGAACTGTACGCGATGGTCGAGGTTTTACTTCCTACTCAGCAGCGCAGTAAAACAACTCTGCAGTCTGTCTTTAACACTGACATGTTTGTCTGTTCAAGAGACTTATCGACGAGCGAGCGATATTGACTGACCACTTTTAAGTATAATAATTACATTATTTTTCGTTTTGTTTAACGTGCCCGATGACAACATCGCAAGACGATTTATAAAAAAATTACCTTTCATTTTGTTTGAATTTTTTGTTGAAACGTAATAAACTTCGCCCAAATCTATTCCGGTTTTATCGAATTCCTACAAGGAGGTTATGGGTACGTATTTAATATGTTATTATAATATTCCAAATATCCATAATAACTTTAACTTCAACTTTATAATCTTTAATGGTAAGCTTTGTTAGAGAAATTGCTAAATACAGTGAAGAACGGACTGATGTACCAACAGGTTCTGAACAAGGAGCGTTTAAAAATATATGACAGTGTCAGAAGTTATCAATTTCCTCATTTAGTTGAATACATTTTAGTTAGCATCTCAAGGTAATCGGATTTGCGTCTAAAGTATTGAATTTGAAATATTTCTTTATACAAGTGCGGCGTTCGGCTCCGCCTCTCTCGAAATTCAGCGGAGTGTGGAAAGAGGTGTCTTAACACTTTGTGTTCTCGTCCTGTCCACGCTTCACAACATACGGGAGATATTTATATTTATCACATCTCTATGTATTAGAATGCCTACATGAGTACTAAGTAGATGCTGATGAAGTGGAAGACAATGCGAATGTATGTTTGTTTGTATTTCTAAAATGTCCTATAAGCGAATATTGATTTTGCGGTGTACTTGTCTTTATTAGCAGAATTTCAATTCATTTTAATAGAATACATATACGTGTAATACGGTAAGTAATCTCACTCGTTGGAACGTTTATAATAATTATATATTATAATTTCTTCTGTCGGGTCGTATGAAGCTTACTTAGTATAAAGGTCTCTAAATAATCGGAAAGTAGAAAACGGAGGGACTTAATATTTAAGTCTCTCCTAAAAAAGGCGGAGATAATGTTAACGCGTAAAATACAAAAGGGTTTTGGTTTTGCCAAACAATTACTAGTCACCTTACTTACTTGTCAAACATGACACAGTGTATTTTAATAGTGACATTTCGTACTTGGCTTTGCGTTTTTGCTTTCGTTGAGAATATTAAATAAAGTATTGATAAAGAATGGTGTTCAGTTCCGCTGTGGAACAGGATTTTTTTCGCCGTTTCTTTTATTTTCACGTAAAATGGAGAGATTGTCAGGAGTGACATACATACCCCAGAACCAACCCCCCTCCCAAAAGCCCACGCCCACCTTTATATGCCTTTAATGATTTTATGCAATATGCGAATGACTTTTATATTATATGTTTCGTATTTTTTTGTATAATTTTTTAGCTGAGCCTACTTAATTGAGGCTATAGCATCGCAGTGGGAAACAGTGGGAAGAAAGTAAACGCGATTGGTTGTGGGCTCTATGCCCTTTAAATTATTTTCATTGTCCCCGCTCTGGTAGGCAAAGCGCGGCGTTAGTTCTCTTTGATTGCCCTGCTGAAGAAGTGTTGCCAGTACAAAAGTATAAAGGGCGCTGCCAGTATAAAAGTGAATTCCAGTGCTTTAAAAATCTATAAATATTTCTAAATATTATTGCAAGTTGATTGATTACTTGCACAGTGTGGCAAAGCGTATCACTGTCAATTCAGTGAGTGCCCAATATAGCGTCTGTCTAACCTCGCCTTCCGCCTTCCGCCGTCGACCGCCGCCATCTCAAAGGATCTTATCGATATGTTAAAAATATAACTGGCGTCGCCACAGTTTGCATTACAATGATTTCTTTTCGACGAGCGCCCAGCGATCGGCTCACGAATATTCTAGCCGCGGCGTACAATAAAGCACAGGTATTTCAAATTGAACTATTGATTGATTGATTATCAATAGTTGGAAATGGGAAGTGAAGTGACTAGTGATTTAGTGATCGCGATATTGGATTTGAAGTGGTTTTGTAATAATTGTGTCTCTCATGTTTAATAAGATTTGGCCATTGGGTTTTCTCCGGTCCTTTTTAGAGAGTTTAATGGTTTTGTGGCGCTGGCGCTACGGTAATACAATCAGTGTAGCAACCATTCCTGATGCGAACTCACAACCATTCCAGCCTTTCGACCAAGCGCATGTTGTCCAAATTAACATAATTGCGCATTTCAAATATTAAACGTGGCCAGTTGTAGTTTGTAGGTCGATCGAAAGTACCGGAGGCATTTAAGCGCCATCGCCACAGAGCAGCCGCCGACGTTCGATAAAGAGAATACTTAAATGATATTTAAACTACCTGCAAATGTTGGCTTTAAATTTGAATTAACCATATCCGTATGTGTACACGATTTTATGTGTCAAATATATTTATTGTTTGGTTTCAGTTATATTTGTGTGTTTCGCGCGTGCGTAGTCCACAGATTTACTACTCCGTGCTTTGCATACCTAAATGAGATTTGAACCCACAGCCAATATACCGTACATTATATTTTGTTATTATTAAGTACTAGCTCGTACTAGATTAATAAATACACTTTACGTTCGACTCCCCTGTTTTTAATTAAGTTTTAACTATATACTGCGCGGTCTTTTTAATGATTACTTAGTCCACAGTATGATAGTATCGTTTAATTATTCCAATCGATTTTTTTAATATTCATTAAAGTTTTAATGTCAGTGGACAAATGTTTTTGTTATTTTTTTACGATTTACTTGTAACTGGCGGGTCACACGGAGACAGAGAGAACACAGTCGGTTTAACCCTCTTAGACGCATTGCATCTCTAATATTGTCTGGTGTAGTATTGTAAGAATAGTACGTGAAAGCTCCATAACAGTCTACGTTTAAGTAAACATTAGAGCATGTGCATATAATATGCACTGGAATGTTATATTTTATTATATAAATATATTGCGACACTTCTGCAAGTGAATGTCCACATTTATTTAAAATTTTATGTATTATAAATGTTTTGCTTGTTGTGAAATACCTAGTTGTAAAATTTCCAATTATATATATACTTGTCTTTTTTCTCTGTCCTCTAACAGTGATGGTAAAGAACCCAGTGTTAAGACACTCCGTTTATCTATGTTTGAAATTAAACTTTACCGCGACCTTACGACCTTAACAAAAGGCAGCTTTAAGTTCCGTCCTCTATTGTGTAATATCTTTAATGAACAGGTAGCGGGAAATTAATTGGAAATTTATCATTACAATACTAG
This sequence comes from Podotricha telesiphe, assembly GCA_038994665.1. Lineage (NCBI taxonomy): Eukaryota > Metazoa > Arthropoda > Insecta > Lepidoptera > Nymphalidae > Podotricha > Podotricha telesiphe. Next base: position 264,901 of record JAOYRR010000426.1, on the reverse strand, counting down.
AAGAACATATAAATTTCGTACGTGTGTTTTAATAAAAGTGTTATGGCTGTTTATTTCAGCTCAATGCATAGCGCCGCTGGGCATGGAGAGTGGGCTGATAGCCGACAGAGACCTCACCGCCAGCTCCTCTTTCAACGACGGCAACGTTGGACCTCAGAATGCTCGGTAACTTATATTTATATACACTTTATATTTTTTTGTTTCCTCTCCTAGTGTTATAACACTCTGTTTCCACTTTATGCCTCAATTTGTGACATTACGCGCTAAGTGGCGGAACCCAAAGGTGCGCTGCGCTGCTTTACTTGAGCGTGAAATGAAAATAAATTCAGGCCTTTTCTTACTTTTTAGATATGAATATAGTTTATTTACTGTGTTTGAATTTCGAATCCGAGTTATCATTACATTTAATGAAATAGTGAAAACTCATTTATCAGGTTAATTGGTAATAAATAAAATGTGTATGCATGTCGTAGTTCTTTAATCGATTTGTAGTTTTCTTTTAATATGTCATCATTAGGAAGGTTTTATGAAGTATGTATGTATGTTAAAAATATTACAAAAAATATTCCACTGACGCTAGAGCAAGCCTTGTTTTTTTGTAATTGTAATACTTGTTATACAAATATAAAAGCTCGTGCCCATATTATTATAATTACTCGTTTATATTCATCGTACGATGACGCAACGTCCGTTTCGTCTCAGAAGCTGCGATTAGAATGCACTCTACGTTTCACTAGATTTTGCAAAAGGTAATTTAATCTTGCAGTACGTGCGACTATTTTATGGAGAATAAATCTGAAAAGTGCTTATGTTGTTGGAAAAGTGTACTGACAGCCACTGCCTTAGAACGCGGCTGTCTAAGCTCTAAGCTACCACGAGATGTTACTGTATTTATTTGTGAAGTGTTCAAATCTCAAATGCAGACAAACCATTAAACTAGACACTATGGTAAACGTGTGAACATTTCGAAAACGTACCATTTAAAAACAGAACATGTTTTATCAGATTAGCTCACCAGTAAAGAATCTCATACAAAGGAGGATATTTTTTAAAGCTACATTGCTTTGAAAAGCTATGAACGGAATTCTTATTTTAAAATAAATCTGGGACCATCAACGATGAGAATAGGGTAATACAAGATATTTACATATTCGCTGCTCGCTATGCTATACATAGTTACTACGAAGCAAGCCAGTAGAATCGAAGTCAAACAAGCACTCTATCACGCGATTTCTCTGCGGCCGTTACAGTTTTCTTTTTATTTTGCGAGGAATTTCCATATTTTTATAAAGCCCAGTGAGTGAGTTTCAATAACTGACGTTTTGACGTTGCCATGCTAGCGGTGGTCGGATTCTAATATCGTAATTGAACTTTACATATACAAATGTTGACCTACTCTTTGCCTTACAATCTGTTTGAAAACTAGCACACGTGTTTATAACCCACGGTGTTACGATATATAGACGGCCGAGAGAACGGCGAAATGATATTAGGAGCCTTTATTTTCGAGCTAAGAGAACTTGTTATCTCTGGCACTCTGACAGTATTCTCGCGTCGCCGGACACTTCCCTAGCTATTACTCAAGAGAATCACAAAACACCCAATTCCTGATGTGTCCGGCACTGATACTACTGTGTCGAGATATAAATCAAAGTCGTAGCAGAAGTTGAAAATATGTAATATAGCGGACTAATTAGAGTCGGCTGAGCCTCGGTATATAAGCCCGGCCGATATGAATTTACTGACTGATTAGCCTTTACATTTTCTGGCGTGAATAGACTTCAATATTAATTTGACCTAGTGCAATCGAAATTAAACTTTTATTACATACCAGCCAGCGCGCATAAAACCCTTTGTTCGAACATGCATTTTGTAGAAGTTTGTCGCTTAAGTGCGCTCTGTAACAATGCAAGCGTTGCGATTAACTACTAATAATCTCGATTACAACAAAAAACGGCGACGTGGCTCCGTTGGAAAATGTCGGCCTGTTCGGCCCTCGCTAGCTATCCATGTGGACCATCACCAGGCCACCATCGTGAGCACGCTCAGCCTCAATTTTACAATACTATACTTTAATGTTGTTTTATATCAAATATTCATACATTAAATATAATAATTATCCCGAGTGAACATCGCACCCACAATCATCGTCCAGATCCTGTCCAATTGCGCCACGACGGGCTCATCGATGAAGCAGAACGCAGCGTTTAAACTCCACTCGTTTGTATTTTTTATTCGTTTCGTCGTCGTTATTTCTTAGGTGTGTTAGGTGTTAGGCTGCATTGGTTGTATTAAAATATATAATCAGATAATAACTAAGTACTTTACTTGAAAATGTGATGTTGTTTAACATTTATTGAATTGTAGTCTGTAAGGTAATATTAAACATTTCGTCAGTGCAATCCATTCTTATACAGTATTTATAGAAATGACGCTCTTAGGTAATTTAACAATTAATATTAAAAAAAAGTTGCGTTACAACCATCGTGTTTGCAGACTACTGTCATGCACTCTCCCATAGTGGTCCAACTTAATAGTGTTTGTCTCAAAACTAGGCTAATAATATTTGTAGGCAAGAAGCTTTAAGTTCAAAATGTTTGTTCTCACAAATTTTATGTAAGTACACAAATTACTTAAAATACATACAAATACAACCAATTACTAAGTTATCATTTTCAAAACAGTGTAATCTTTGAGCTTATTTCATTTAGGACCATTAAATATCCGACTTAGTTGCCTTTCCATATGTCCGCTTAGTTACGATGTGTTGAGGTTCAAATTCGTTTGAGGCACGCATAATGAGTGTACGGATGATATCTATTACGAAAGCCGCTCCTTAACGCATCATTGAGGTATCGTGTGGCCAAGATTTGCGCGAACTTCGGATGCTCTTTGTTAAAATGGGTTTAAACTGTAACGATTACATTTTATTCAGAAATTTATTTTTCTATTGATCCGTTTTGTTAGAAATAATTATATTCTTAAAAATATTCTTATTCTGAAAGCAATATACAGATTAAAAGCCATGCAGTTTTCGAAAAAGACTTAATTAAGGAGGACTTTTATACTGTTTAACGTCCTCAATTGACGTGAATTGTCCTACAAGTGCTGCTTCCAGTAATTTCTATTTGATCAACCAACGTACATTACAAACTCATAGTCCTCCTAACGCTATACATAAAGTGCAATACGCATCAATAAGCTGTAATGAGTGAAGCGAGTCGCTTTGATTGGCCGCCATCATGACACATGATAAGTGAATGTGTAGACTCTGAAATTATTTTACTCTTGACTATATTAATGGCTTGTTCACTTCAATACTTTAAATCTAAAGAGTTATAATGTATAAATTATATACTCGTACGTTATATCATATCGCTTACCAATTTTTATGATTCTTTTGTATTCTTATATTAGGAATACTTCAATCGTAAAGCGCGTCTCTCCGTTATCCCAACGTCTGCTAAAACGTACATTTTACGAACGATAACCATAACCAATGATTTTTTTCCTAATAAATATTGTTTTTGATTTAAACATTTTTTAAAGTGTTATTCGCACACATAGGAAATTGAAACATATATATTTAGAAAACGTATAGAAATGTGAACGCAGCGGGATTTGAACCCGCGCCTCTTAAAAAACCGTTCAAACGCTCTGAGCCATAGGTTCTACATCCAGCTACGTCGAAATTCTTATACGCTTATTACAACTTATATTTGTTGTTAGCATCTCTGTAGAGTATAAGTTCTTTGATTTTCACTGAGGCTGAGTCTACCTGTGACCACGGACTACTGTAAAGTGTTCGAAACGTCGGGTTCTAAAATGTATTTTCGAATACCAATATTATACGCGATTAATCTGATTTAAAATAGTTTCATCTCTGTCTCTGCAGAGAAAGAAAAATTTCTAGATTTTTACAAATTTCTGCTACCCAAAGATTATTCTACGAACAATCGTTTGGCAAGAGAGAATGCTATATATTAAATATTTTTTACTTTTTTTAAAGTGCTATTCGCACACTTAGGAAATTGAAATATAGCTGGATGTAGAACGCATGGCTTAGCGTTCAGAGCGCTTGAGAGATTTTCAAGAGGCGCGGGTTCAAATCTCGCTGCGTTCAAATTTTTAATACGTTTTCTAAATAATATTTCATACATATCATATTTTTCCAATTGGAAATGACTAAAAAACGAATTGGCCCCATTTTTAGACGCATAATGAACAGTCGGACTCACTTAAATCTAGGCTCAGTCAGATCAGTCAATATATTTACAAAGTTAATAAAAAGTCACCCTGTGCCAATACAATATTTCAAACGAACTGTAATATAAAATATTTTCAGGACAAAAGATGGATTGTCTTGCTCCAGGCATTAGCTACTATCTAATACTTGTCAGTCTTCATTTTTGTTAACTCTTTCGTAAATTGTAAACTATACTGAGAATTGAAGGCTTTCAAAAACTTCTAAAGCTTCTTATTCTAAGTAAGAAAAAAATCCTGTAAAACATGTTTGAGACTTTCAAATTTTTGTTGTTTTAATTGAGGTGATGCATTTTCCATCTTCCCACAACTCTCGTATTTGTTAGCTAATATATGAATTGTATGTCAAATGTCGTGCTCACGATGGTGACAATTTATATGTAATATATAATTAAGTATCGGGGCAACGAAGCATAGATACATGCACTTCTTTAATACCTATATTTCGGAATAAAAGACACGCCTAGTACCAGAGGAAGGCGTTTGTAAAAAGCAAGAAGGTATATACCCGTGTACGTGTGTTGGTATAAATGCTTATTGATTACTTTATCTACGTAGAATATTGTTGTAGTTTCGTAACGAGTTTGGGTAAGACCTACTCCTACTCATAGAACTGTGTATGTTATAAATATATATTTTTGTAAATCTCTTGTCGACTTTAGATAAAATAAGAAATGGATTATGCGTTTATCATGCCTATACCTATAAAGTAATATTTCTTTTTGGGTAGAATTAACGGATTAGTTCCCCTCTGCCGTTAGGAGTAGAATCTCGGAGTTACATCAATGAAGATAAAAGAAAAATAAACACTATTAGAGCAAAATGACACATGAAATAAATTAGGTTTTAATTTATAGAAAAGTTTTGAAATCCAACAATCATTTGATGTACATACGAACTAAAGTCATCTATCTTCCTGAAAGGATTCGTTAGACTATTACCGTTTGAAAAGAAAGTGGAGACTTCCAAGTTTGCGTTGTAGATTGGTGATCAAACTTCACATCAGTCCTTAAAGCTTAGCTGCCTAGTAAGATAGCTAGTTTCACCGGCTTCCGAACGTCGCGCATGTTATACAAAGTAACACTTATTACCAGAATTATTTGTCGATATATTTACTATTCGGAAAGTAGTTTAAAACAATTTAAATCGTTATTATATTAAACATGATATTTATAACGTATCGATATCTTTCCTTGTAACTAGAAAAACTCAATTTAGTAAGCAAACAATTAGGAGCTACAACTGGATTTGTATATGAATTACAGATGCTCGCTGTGTCTGAAATAGCTGCATCGATTTTGGCGATGTTTGCAGATTTTGTATGAGATTTTTATTGTACATTGACGGACGGATGGGTCATATCTAATTTGTACACAATATACCACTATCGTGTACATTATCAAAATATTTTAATTAAATAATATATAGATATTATTTTAAATGTATTATAATCATATTTTTTGTATTAAGAGTAAAATTTTACTCAAACGCAGCTCCATTAGTCTCCATCACAATAGGTTCCAATCAACAAACGAAGTTGTGTGAGAGATGAATCCATCTTTGTGTGGTCTCCTGAAGTTAAACTGTACTCGACTAACACTGTATACTTCAAATTAATTTACACATACTCGTACATATCTAAATACGCATCTCTTAAAAACATTATATACAGGAAATAACGATTTTTTACTTAATGATATGTAAAAGATATAAACTCAAACATACATTTAGCAATTTTAGTTTCTTTTTACAAAACGAAGTCTTTGTTTTATTTTATAATAAGAATAAGTTTATACTAAATTTACTTTTTACAACGTGCGATGAGAATGTTACTGAGGTTACGAAAGTAAAATGTTTTAAATTCTGACATAAGTCATTATCTATTTATGCCAGGCCGGAACAGGCCGTCGCGGCGCAGTGGTTGTAATTTTCCCACTTCAAAGTCTTAACGCCAGATCATCAGTAGTAGACGCAATAGGTATAATTTAGCATATATATATATATATATATATAACACTATGAGTCAATTAACTGATTAAGGCTCGGTAAGTTTAAAATATTTGGATAATGTAAGCAAAGCTGTATCAATGTGTGTGGCCACTTTAGTGTAACATGTGTCCAAAAAAACGTGTTTGTTCTCAGAAAATCTGATCTTTGTTTATTAAACAACGGCGCGTGAAGTTTTGTGGCTTTCTAATTAATGTAGATTGTACAATTAACACCGTCGCGTCGTGGCGCAGTTGCCATGTGTGTTTGTTTGTTTTCTTGGACGCGCTGATCTCCGAAACCACCAGACTCTACTTTTCGACAAATAACCTATTGGGAAATATGCATGTATCTTTGTTTTAAAAATAAACAAGTCTAAGTTTCTAATCCAAAATCATTATGTGCAGTCGAGTAAGAATCAAATGACACACACGCGTGTGAAGCTCTTAGTCAAACCGGGTCTTTAAAAAATGGTCTCAAAAGTTAAATTTGATACGGAATCCCTAGAAATGGTCCTAGTGCTAAGTAACCTAAGGTATTCAGTGAACACTACGATTGAGCCCTCTCCCCTTCCCTCCCCTTCCCTCCCCTCTCCTCCCCTCCCATCTCACCCTACGTGACCGATTAGAAAGCGATAACCTAAGCTGTATTAACGCGAACATAGAGCCTCTATACATTTTTTAATTTTTAAATAGTTTAATCTTGACCCGGTTACGTCGGAAATTCTATGCTGCTTTGACAGACAAAATGAGTGATATAGAATATTTTAAATTATGCACATCGAGTGTACCTTTTTACTATTTAATACTGCGTCATTTGAATTCTTCTCACTGGTTCTCACTGCCTACACTGCTATGGCTTTTTAAAATATTAAACCTTCGAGGTTCCATCGCGTTCTGTAATATATTTATTAAACGTGTCGTGTGTTTGTCACGTTACTAATTACACGCGATTGTTGTGTATTCAAATCTCACTTGGGGGGAATGTTTTTATTTAGGTAATTCCCCGTCTAGCCGTCTAGTCCGTGGAGCTATAGTGAAGCGTTGGGTGTTGTCAGTCAACACGTGATATCTTTAAATTTAAATTCGAGAACGAAGAGGCGTCTCAAATAATAAGTAGTATTTGAATTTTTAAACGAGTCAATGTGCAAATCGCATCCGCGCATCTCGCGCATGTAGCAAGTGTTGAGGCACTCAGTTGTTCCCTTTAAATTGATTCATACGTATACAAAGCCGCGGTCGAAGCTAGTTTTTCAATTCGTCGCGTGTCGTCACACACACTGTCTTTGTTTTAATAAAAATATAGCCGCGTTCCGTTCGACACGATCGTGCGTGCCTAAACCGCCGCCACCTTCTAATGATGCCAGGTCTTAACAACGTGCTGTGGTATTCTTAACCCAAATGTACTGACATATATACTCTTTTTTTGCATAAGAACGGAGTTTTGCTTTTTTCCAGTTTTGTGGATGAATTTTAATTAATATAAGAGATCAAAATATGATTTTAATTATTAAGTTCATATCAATATTTGTGTTAATTGCATTACATAGTAATATAATAATTAGCCTCATTTTAAAATAAAGAAGTGCTTTATCGTATTGCATACTACAAATGTTAAATACACTTTTCCAATTTGTTATAACAAAGAAAACGGATAGATTCCGCATGTTACGTGTGTAACATGGACAAGCTCCAGCCTCCTTCCGGGCTAGTGTGTGTCGTCGCTTACTTCTCTTTGCTTAAATCTAACATTAGACTAAAATTTAATGCAACGTAGCCGGTAATAATTTCTTTCCACGATTCGTCAGACCAAATGAGTATGTTTTTTAACTCGAGCTTTTAGTCACGTGACACATCAACGGTGGATCGAGATTCAAGTCTACGAATTCTAAAGACTTATTATTAACAAGTTCGAAGCAGTATGTCGCCATTTAGACGTACGTAATTACTAATCGATACGTGATTAATAAATTTAATGCATCTAATATTTCCGGGTGCATTCAAGTTTTGCTATATTCAATACTTTTTTAAAAAAAGATTTTATAATACTAAGTGTTAGTGACGTTATCAAATGTTTAAAATTATTCAAATATACAGCGTTCTTGCGAGCGAAATATCTTTTTTTGCTATATAGCAGAAATGGCTAAAGAGCTTAGACGGTGACAGCGAGGTACGGGCTTAACACTGCTACGTTCAAATTCATATTTAAATAATTGTAAACTGGTTGGCTGACTGGTTAAGATTAGCTTCAACGTCATGTCTATATAAAACTGCGGGGTGTAGGTTCGAATCTAATTTGTCTAGGACATATCTTATTATGTAGTCGTTTTATCATAAATAAGGGCATGATTCAAATTATAAATTATATAACGATTATTCTCTTGGTTCGAATCTGTTTTATATAGCGTTCTGAAATTAGGTCAAGTCAGCAATTTATTATGATTACGGGACCAATTGACATAGCTGGAATCCTTTAATATCAAATATATTTACGACTTTGGCCGTCTGTTCTACGGCTTTGAGAACAAATATATTCATCGACAATCCGAATCCGAAAACCTCTGCCAAAGCATAAGTCCAACTGGTCCTACGCGAGTAATAGAACTAGTTGCAGCCTGACTGCTCACTAAATCCAATTGCGCTCGTGGATCATCGTCTTTTGAAAACGAGTTCCGTGTTTCCTGGAAAAAGGTGGCGTTACCACAATTAAGTCATATTAATAACATTAGTACTTTTTACTTTATCAGAAAGTTAAAATTACGATACTTAACGCTTGGCTACTACGGATTTGTTTACTAACACAGCCGAGGTCACAGGTCGAGCAACTGTTTTACTACCGGTGTTGTACCGCGTCGTTGTTCGTATAAAAATCGCTACGTGAAATGGACACTTCAATTATTTCTCAGAATTATTTTGGTTCATTATAATTTTTTTTTATAGTGCTATATTAAAATCGCGTTTTATAAAATAATCCTGGTACAACACTTACGAGTGCTTAAATGTTTAATTATAAATACTAAGTTTTTAATCAGATGTTTCATTTATTTATTTAATTATTGCAGGTTTTTTAAACATCCGGGATTAAGAGATATATAAAAAAAAACCAAACCCACAAAAGTGTATTAGTCTTATTTATAAAAAAAATATCTATTTTAAATTTTATCAATGTGTATCCTTAATAGAAGCGACCGAACAACACTTCGTCGCGACTGTTCATTAATTCTGTATATTTACAACTCGTTTGTCTGCAGATTTCAAACTTTGTACGAATTATTCAACGTAACTTTAAATTGCTACACTATTGTACTGACAAGTGTCGCGGCTGGCTCAGTGTGGATATTTAGCCTTTTACAAAGTATGGCAGTGCTCGTTATGTAAAGAGCTGCTTAATAGTTTTTATTCTAGCAGTGGTATGTAGAGAGGTCTGCCATTTGGCGATTTGTCGAAATATAAACAAGATTATTTTACAATATACTTTACAGTATAATTGTCCGCAGGTTGAACCAAGACATAAAAAGCGGCGCGTGGTGTCCTAAATCGCAGATTACCACAGAATCTACTGAGTGGTTAGAAATCGATTTGCATTCAGTTCATGTGATTACCGGGACTGGGACTCAGGGGCGATTTGGTAACGCCCAGGGTGTGGAGTACGCTGAGGCATATGTCCTGGAGTATTGGAGACCTAAACTTGCGAAGTGGGTTCGATATCGAGCTGCTGATGGACAGGAGGTAAGAACTATTGCTATTTGTGGAATAGGTTATGTTTGTTTCTTAAATTTAGCTGTACTAAATATGCGTGAAGCTAATAAAGCTAAAAGATTCGAAGAAAGGAAGATCAAAATGTATATTAAAGACAGTACCACAGATATTTCTATAAATATAATTTAGTACAATGAGAACATATTAGTATCTAGTATTATTATATTGAGCTCATTCTAAACTTAAAAGGTAATAGCGGTGGTTTTTATTTCCTACGAGATACTAAAACTCTACTATCCTAAAGTGTATTCGAGCTGCCACATTAAACGAAGTAGGCAGAGGTTGAGCCAAATTCGAACTCAAACCGCTTCGTGCGTCAAAAATGTCCCGACTTTGCCACACTGACGTCATACATATGTATATTTTTTCCAGATTCTCACTGGCAATACCAATACATATTTAGAAAAAAAGAACCACCTGGAACCTCCGATATGGGCATCTAAGATACGCTTCATACCGTACAGCTCGCATCGCCGCACGGTGTGCATGAGAGTTGAACTGTATGGCTGCTACTGGAGTGGTGAGTCAATTATATGAACATAACGAAGACACTATACGTGCTCGCGGCTATAACACTTAATGTTGAGAGAAGTATACCGAAATACAATAGTCAAAACCGCATTTGAATCGGTTAAGCCTATAACGCATATATATTTCATGTACAGACAGCAATCAGTTACATTTTTATTATATGTATAAATAACTTAGTGTCCCAGTCACTGCTACAAATATGTTGTTATATATTCATAATTGTAAAGTAGGTGTGAAAATATGTAAAACAGAATAAAACAATCATAGTAATAAGTCGTTTTACTAGTGTCAGTGAGTATTAGGAATTGCGCGTAGTATACCTTATAGTAGGTTGACGTATGACGTACGAACGCATCTTCAAATCGCAAATTAGAGTTGCTTATGGAAAGCTTGGAGATTATTCTTAAGCTGTATTCTATGTTCTATTTTGCTGCTCCATCTCTGTACACTTTAGTTGAGTGCCGAGTTATTTTTGCAAAAATACACAATGTGCAACAGTTGCATTGCACAGAGGTGGTCCCGGGTGGGACTAGTACCTACTACTAGAGGTTTTTGTACCGAATTTTATTAAGAGTTAAATATACTAAAATGTATATTTGTAGACCTACCTGTTATGAACACTTTCTCTTTCAAATGTAAATCAATATATTACTAATTATATTATTTCTAATACATGAATATAACATGTATGTATAGATGTTGCAATTAGCACACCCGTTAAATTAGTCGACTTTGACAGTCGATTGCCCTTTGATCTTTTATCAAACACACAATGTTGTTATCTTAATACAATAATCATATAATGACAAATTGTTACTTATAAGAGTATTCTGTGCACTCTGCCCGCCTTACTCCACTTGGCTTCTTCTCCATTTCCCATCTTCAGTGATGGTAAGCGACGCTGTACTGTCTCCACAGTTGAGCTATTGCAATTATTGAAATACTACCGAGATATACCTGACGAGCGTTTGACTTTTAAACAACTTCAGTAACATCATTAAAATCTTGATAAAAAATACCAAATGTTTTTGTAATATTTCCTTTTTCTTCTTTCTCAGTAGAGTAACTATAGTATTTAACTCTCACTGTTGACGAACATCGCTGATCAAACACGCTAAAGTGAACAAATAATACACTACATTGAAACAAAATAAATAATTGCAGTAGGTACATATGTGATTTAGTAACAACAGCTACCTTTTGCTTCTAAATCACGTTTCATAGAAAAATAAAGGAGACACCGTCGTGTCGTCAAGGTGCCGTGAGGCCTATGGGTTCGATCTCTATTCGAGGGAATGATTCTATTTAAATTATTTCAATTTCCGTATTGCGCGGTTCCGCCATTTGACACAAATTGTCTTAGAACAGAGTGTAAGGCCTCTTAAACGAATACCCATCTTCACGTATCTCTCAAAGTGAAAATTTAGTGATGATTAACTCCGCTCCGCACTTTCGCCTATCATTCGTCATGTTGCGATAGATAGTGATATCATTATCAAGCAAACTAAGCTAAAGTATATTTAAAAATGATTTACCGCGAGCGTTTGGTTGTGTAATCTTTGTAGCAACAAGTTTGTTTCTAACTATCGCTTTGGACCAATGGACAATGGACATATTATGGAAAGTATATTATAAACTACGCCGATGTGCCGTGACTGTGTTCGGCTGCAATCACGTTGGTTGTGGATTCAATATTAAATTCGGAATGGACTTTTTAGAACATTACTATCTTTCATTCTGTCTGATACTCTTATCCAAACTATAGAACAAAAATAGAGACTTTCATTCACTTAAACCACCGACCCAGAACTCATTCTGCAAAAACTTGAATGAATACCTAGAATAGTTAGAACATTACGCGGCTTTATCCAGAATCGAGTTTGACGTCGCATGCAAAATACAGCAAATTACATTTAATAATACGTCTGGGCATTTTTGTGTTTTTCTAACCACCTCTAGCCTTTCTGTACAGTCACGAACCGTTCATAACTAAAATGTAACCATTGTGAACTTTATTTAAAAGTTTTCTTCTACAAATTCTTACTTTTCATACTTGAATGACCGATTTTTTAATGATTTCTATAGAAAAGTTATAATGATATCGCAATGAGAAGCTTTGGGAAGAATATTTGCTTTGATTTTTTGTTGCACTCGGGAACTGAACTTTGAACGTAGTGTAGCAAATAATAAACAAAATTTAGCTGCTATTTCAAAATGAACTTCGATACATACCATTCAACATTTCATCCTTCCTGCACTACAAGCGGAGCGGCAGAGAGTGGAGAGGCAGAGGGACTCAGTGACACGTTATTCTGTATTCCACTTTGCTTTGAATGATATTTGGATGCTGGGTCCTACCGCCTGCAATTTGTCAGGTTCTATATCACCTGTATCTATCAAACCTGTTTTGACCCACTTGGTTCCGATTTTCCGAAACAATATTGTTATCGAGGTAGTATGAAGCTGAAGTCCAGAATTACTACGATAGCAGTTTTCTCGTTATCCTAGAAATCTAAACATGTTCCTTTTAGTTTATTTTTATAACTTATTAATAACCAAAAAAATATCAATATTACATAACGCCAGTTTGGCTGGCATACTCGTATAAGAAAAAGATTTGCTAATTATATAAAGTAAAATTACTTTTTTAAGCCCATACTGTTGTAATCATCCACACTATCGGGGGAATGATTATATTTTGTATGTTTTTATTTGCCGACTTTGGTAAGACAAAGCACGGCGTTAGAAAACAACAGAGTGGCTGACTTAGGTATGTCCTTAGGTTGTTACATAAAGTATGTCTCACAAAAGTCTGACTGTACACGTTTGTTTTAGATTTTGATGATACTGTTTGCAGAATATTTGTCGTGCTTTAATTTACAAACCATTGAATTTACAACATTTATACTCTTCACATCTTGTACGCTCAGAGAAACCTAACAAGCACAATGGCGTCCAATCAAATATATATAGAAAACTCGTCCCTCACATTCCTGCGAAAGAAAACGGGTCGATGGGTCACTAGTGTTCATTTAATGTACGCGAGTTCGCGTGACACAAGACCAGCCATGAAAAGATGGGATTTTTCATTAAAATATGTAATTAAAAAGCCGCATTTCCAACTTAAACAAAGAAAAAACAGCGCCGACTTGTCGTGTTAAATGTAACTAGAGAAATTATACGAGTGTACGCGTATACAGTAGGTGTACATTAGGTGAAGCTTACATTAGCTGTTTTGTATTTGTTTTTTGCATTAAAATTTTTATTGTATTTTATTTCCTCCATATAAAGGAGTCACTACGGACTCCTTTCATTCACTGAAAATATCTTTTATTTTTGTCAACAGTGGGCATAGTGTCTTACTCAATGCCGAAAGGTGACAAACGAAGCAATGGCGTCGAACTGACCGACATGATATACGACGGACAATGGGGTGAGGAGCTAAGAGGAGGCTTAGGGCAACTAGTGGACGGCCAGTTCGGAGGCGATGAGATAAGAGAGGCCGCCAAGACCTCGGCTTGGGTGGGCTGGAGGAACGACTCAAGGCCCTACTCTCCCGTACTGACCTTCGAGTTCGACAAAGTGAGGGAATTCAGCGCTGTGCACTTGTACTGCAATAACAAGTTCATGAGAGATGTACAGGTGATTATTTAAACCTTTGGTCTTTGAGGTTTCGGTTAGTTGGTTTGTGTTGTGTTGTTAGAAGTGCGTGGGATTTGTAATAAAAAGATATTGAAATGTTTTAACGATGATGACGAACGATTATACACGATTTTGAGTTTAACAGGATTAGTCGAAGAATTAGAATTTTTACTCGATAATTTGTCATTTTTCAGGTATTTTCAGAAGCGATCATATCGTTTTCTATCGGTGGCCGCCATTTCCAAGGCGAGCCTATACGTTACACTACAGCGGAAGACAATATTTTCGAGAGCTCCCGCAACGTTAGCATCAAGCTGCACCATCGTATAGGGAAGTGGGTTCGAATCGAGCTGCATTTCTCAGCTCGGTGGATACTTATTAGCGAAGCCTTGTTTGATTCAGGTATTCTTTTCTATATTTTATTTTTCCAGTGACCTAATATTTTTATCAGATTCTGTGTACTGATAGCATTAACAAAGATTAAAAATTATAATGTATCCACAGACGTCGCTCAAGGCAACTACACGATAGAAAGCCTAAAGCCAGCGCCGGGAAAGGACAAAACTAAGCAACCAGTCACAAAAGACCTTCCAATCTCCACCGCCCATCAGGACGACCCGCTGTACTTGGCCATCGTCGTCGGGGTTCTTACAGCGCTGGTCATACTGTTGGCCGTGGCAGTGCTCCTTATCATACACAGGCACAGGCATAGGAAATGTTTTGCTTCTCCACTAACTAAGACGGCGATACAAAAGCGTACGGAAAATTACAATCCTTGTTCCTCCATTGACAATAAAATGATCATAGATTGTCCAGATGTGAAGTCCGACGAGTACCAGGAACCGTATCAGGCGCTAAAATGTGCCCCGTACTTCAGTTATAGCACTGTACTTCTAGAAATGAAGGATTTCGTAAAGGACTCGAACGTGGCGCTGTCAGGTTTGTCGTGTCTGCTTGATTGTTTAGTCCTTATCTTTTCATCGGCATATGAGAGATGCCGAGTTTGCTATTTATATACGTACATATGTGTTATTAGTTTAAAAGGAACCTTATGCAAATTTAAAATAATTATATGAATTAATGTTGATCGTAGATAAGCAAATATGTAGATGTTACTATTAATATTTGACATATTACCATTTCCCAAACAGACAGTTCAAACTACGACTATGCGGTGCCAGAGCTAAGCTCAGCGCCGTTATTGAACAAAAGGCGAATACCTGACAATTTATCCGATCGCGTAACTGAACCCATGACCGACCTCGTGGACACTCTGGACATGGACATGGACACCCACACCCACACGAGGCGGTCTGTGCGCTCTGATCGGACTAGGGTAAGAAATAATCTACGAGTGTGCTTGTACTAGTGGTCCCATTGCAGCGAAAAATACGCGTTATTTTAGCAACAAGTGTGTCTCTCTACACTCCTACCGTCTCCTAGCTTAAACTGTGTCAAATTCCAAACATTTAGTTTTATATAATTTACAGTCTCCGAGTCAACAAGAAGTGCTATTAGATCGCGCGCGACGTTTGGATAGTAGCAACGTGATTGAATTCCCTCGACACCGTCTTAGAATGATCTCGAAGTTAGCTGAGGGTGCCTTTGGACCCGTAAGTAATCAGCTTTGTGTATAGAAAATTAGAGAATGTCTCATTTAGAAATAAATTATGCTATTAACAAATTTAACTCCACTCTAATTTTTGTGATTGCAGGTGTACGTCGCAGAAGCGGACGGAGTGCCGGAGTACAATGGCGCCATTACGTCGGAAAAGCGTCTTGTCGCAGTCAAGTTTCTGTGCCACGACGCTTCCGATAAAGAAAAGTATATTATGTATGCACAGTTATTAATCCACATTCAGGAAATATACCTAATTAAAATAAAAACACTCCCACCAACTCGCAATCATCGCGTACAGTACATACATACGTGTTAATTGTATGGAAAACCATTTTAAAGTTAAACTTGCGTATCGTATTGCCTAGCGTGCAGTATTCAATAGTGGCTAAACATGAAGGTAACCGACTTCTAGGGAGGACTTCGAGCGCGAGGTGCGCAACCTGGCGTCGCTGTCGTCGCCGCACCTCGCGCGCGTTCTCGGCGCCTGCAGGTCCCCGCCGTTGGCGGTCGTTCTGGAGTATTCTGAATTGGGTGAGTTTCGGATTGAATAGTTAAGTGGAAATGTGTACATTCGACAAATTAACATATAAAAGCTAATATAAATTAAATATAACTGTATAACTGTGGACGCGTATAATACTCGTTCTTTAGTACAAAAGTGTATTTTGTATTGTTTCCAATGCATTATTATAAATTATACTGGCTTTTTGCACTTCGTCATATAAATTTTAACTTTTATTCATATATGTAATATATGAATATCAATTCGCCTGCATAATTTTCTTAAGAATGGTGTAGGAAATGTGTTCTTAACCTGATTGTAGGAGATCTCTGCGCGTTCCTTCGTTCTTCTCCACCAGCAAGCGTCAGTGTTTCGACTCTCCTTCACACCGCGATCCAAATCGCTGCGGGAATGCACTATCTGGAAACGCTTAATTTTGTTCATCGAGACCTGGCTACTCGGTGAGAATTTCTTTTCAACTCGTAGTAGATTTGATTTTGTATTTATTTGTGTTTAATTTAAAAATACAGTGTTCTCTATTTTTTCCCTGACTGTTGGATGGATGGTGGAACTCATCGCTGCACTTTGATAAATTAAACATGTTTATAACTCAATATGAAATTTTAACTACATCTCCCTGTCATGAATCGAATTCCAAAATTGCGTACAGTTTGATACAGAATGACTATTAAAATTAACCACAATTAAGTTTCTTTTTATTTCTTCTTTTTCCAGAAACTGCCTAATAGGCAAAGGTTATCAAATCAAAATAAGTGATTTTGGCACCGACAACGAGATCTACGCTTGTGATTATTACAAAGTGGACGGGAGGAGCCCGCTGCCTCTGCGCTGGGCGGCGTGGGAGACTGTGCTGCGCCGGAAGTACACCAGCAAGAGCGACGTGTGGGCGTTCGGCGTCACGCTCTACGAGGTGTTCACTGTATGCAGGCGACGCCCCTACGAGCACCTGAGCGAAGCTGAGGTGCGTCTTGTATTGTAAAGAAGTTCCGGTAAAACCTCTCGTAGAGCCAGCCCTCTGCACTCCCCCAGGAAACTGTATTACTCATTTGAACTTTCTACGTCTACTGAAGTGCCGAAAGAGCTTTAATTCTGTGTCTTAGGACCGGATGAGCACATTCTGAAACCTAGTATAAAAACATACAAGTTAAAAACGTTTATACACTTTTGTTTTTTATATTTGAAACGATCAAATACAATTTTTTATACATTTTTTACTACTTTCTTACTAGGTACTAGAAAACCTCACCCATTTACAATCAGACGACGGGCTTTTCGAATACATAGACCGTTCCCCCGGCTTGCCCCGCGACATATACGACCTGATGGTAGAGTGCTGGAGACGGGACGAGCTGGACCGCCCCAGCTTCTCGGAAATTCACATGTTCTTGCAAAGAAAAGGTATTGGATACTCGTGACAAGGTCGGAAGGTGAAGGAGTGCACGTGCAGGAAGTTGTGGGAGTAGGCTGTTCGTGTATAAGTACGGTTTTTCTTGGAGGCTAGTGTTTTGTCTTGGCTTATTTTATGTTTAGCAAAGACATTTAATTTTCGCCTTGCAAATGAAAAGGATTAAGATATTACATATAAAGCTCTTTTGGTTTATGCTTTGAGAATTTTCCCTCTTAACTAATTAAAACATTAGCCTCTTTAAATATATTTTCTATTATAACAATAAATAAGGATTCAATTAAAAATTTCATATTACTGACCCTATATGATTGATACACTACTTACACAAACTTCCCCATTCCTACAGAATCTCTAATCCATTCTCTTATTGAATGAAAGAGTGATATTTTTTTAAATCTCTCTCTCTTCATGTTATAATCCTTATTTTATTCATTTCGACTTTATTATACTTTATATCGACTTATATTTGACATGTTTTCTATATTATTATTATTAATCTATATTTAAACATTTTTGAGTTTTAATTCAAAGCTCTTTGAAATATATCTTGAATTGTGTAAGTACACAATATAAGTATATTGTGTGTGTATGCTTAATTTCAATTTATTAAATGAAAGTAAAAAAAAATAAAATAAGCAATTTCTAGTTTTCAGTTTTAACTCAAAAATATAAACCAATTTTGAGTTTAAGAGCTCTAAATTGTATATATATATATAAGTTCTATATTAAAACGTTTAGGGTGTGGTGCGGCCGTTGTATTTATAATTACACAATATAATTTTTTACATACATTTAAATTATTTATAACACTACGAGTATATAGGAATAAGAATGGAAAATAACAAACATTTGGCTAAAATACATTATAGCTATATAAGTTATTGTACAACTTTGCTTATTCCATCTGTCAACTTTACAAGTACTTAGGAACATGTAATTGAAAGCTTTAATTGTTTTTGTAATGACAACGAAAATATTTAACAATAATTAATTGTTTTAGGGGAAATCAAACGTTATTCATATTGTGTGCCATATTTATGGAAACATATTTTTACTATACATTATTATTATAAAAGGCCTTTTGTAATGTCAGGTTTTTTAGATTAAGCGAGCTCAAAAACGACCGCACCTTGCCTCAATTTAGTTCGACTTTGTTTTGAATGGACCAACCGGCAATCGAACCTGCGAAGTGCGAACACATCAGTCAACCCTAAACTTATTTAAAATCCCTGACTGACTGACTGGCTTACGGGTTTAGTTGTTCGAAGCATATTTTTGTCTTCTTTTCCTTCGTATTACAAGCGGCCTAATAAAATATTTTTTTTATGTAATTATTTACACAATATTTAGTTTTTTCGTCCTAAAGCGTAGGTTTCTAATGTAAGATGTTGAACACAAATGTGACCCGAGTATTGGTCCAGTAGATTACTTTTGTAATTACAATGTTTTAAAGTGTTATTCTTACACTTGCATAATTTTCGCATAATTTTGAAGTTAGCGAGGTTCGATCACATCGCCCCAAGGCCCAACGAACGGACGAACCCGGCGGCGGGGACATAGCGAAGGGCGGCTTCGTACCTAGTTACTATGACACGTTGTAGAGTATTGCTTTGTAAACGAGGCTTCTTTCTTATCATTTTCAGTGTGAGAGCACGATTTTATGTAAAATAATGAGCTTAATGCCTATTGTAGAATAGACACTATGTAACGTGGACTCTGAACGGACACAGACCGACGTACGTACTCGTGTACTATACATAGTATATATATTTATAGGTAACACTGTACCTTTATGTTGTAGACAAAGAACAAGTTGAGTTACAAGTGACATCAGCAATGTTAAAGTGCTAAATGGTTTTTTTCATAAGTGTTGTAAAGTTCATATAAAATATTCTATTTATATGTAGATGTACCTACTATTTACTTTGGTTTTTTCCAATATTTATATAATATATTATGTCAAAGTCAAAACGTGTGTCTCATTGTGCGATGCAAGCGGAGAGAGCCACTATTTATTTCTGTTCTAAATGAACTTGTATGTACTAAATCTTTTTACATTGACACTTATTTATATAGACATATAGACGATAATATTTAAATAGTGTTATGAATGAAACAATATTTCGTAAGCTTTAAAATAACAATATATTATAGTAGCTAGATTAATGTTGACTTTCTTCAAGCATCTTACACGTATGGCCAGTGCTAAGGCACTTCAATTTCCTCTATTTTTTAAATTTTTTTTATCTTATGAAAAGTTTTCCCGCCTTCACGGCCTTGTTATTTTCGTTAATGCAGTCCAGTGCGCTTGCGCGTGGTGGAGTCACCAGAGAGAGCTCACTGTTAACGTACTTAATTCCGTTTTCAACACATTTATAAGGCGTATTAAATGGCGGAACTCAACACCGCGCTTCGTCTTTCCAGACCGGGAATTTATTGAACAACTGCGCCACGATGGCAATCGTACCCCTATTCAAGACAATACATATCTCCTAACTAATAATTCCCTAAGAAATATTTTTTACATGCGACGATGTTCTATTTAAAAATAAAAATACTTAATATAAGAGTCCACGTTGCATCTCCACTGCACAGCAACTTTCACGAGTGAGCTACGTTGAATAGATGAGGTCGTCGTATTGGACTGTAAGTACCTCCAACCTCCAACCTCCAACCCCCAACCTCCAACCTCTTCAAATAAGATAGTCTAGTCTAGGCACGTTCAAAGAAATTGTTTAAAAAAAATCTTCTAATATAAAATATGTATAAATAAAAAAATCTTAATAGTCTATTTTCCGTAGTTGGCTGGTTAAGTTAGTGATGGCAGTTTACGACAATATATCGATTTTTAGATTAACTTAATTGATTATATCGATAAAACTCGGGTGGGAATCGATTTTCTTTATCGATATTGACACCCGAGTGTTTAGTGTTAGATACTTCCGTGGACCGAACGGCTTGTGAGCCTAAATAGCACTAATTGTAATTTATAAGTAATTTAAGTTTAAGTTTTGCTGTAGTCGTTTGAACCAATTTATTAGGTTAGCGAACTCTCTGCGTTGGGCGGTGGACTCGCATGTTGTTATCACTTCGTGAGGAGTGCTACTGACTGATTAGAAACCGCTCCCACCGTCCTAGTAAGGTGTGCGCTTGCGCCGCACCGTGCGGGCTGTCTACGATAAGCATAGACGACTATAAGATTTATTTAAATCTGGCCTTACTTTCTTACTAGCTTATATAATATAGATATTAGAGCCGTTACCCGTTAGGTTAGACGGTTATTTAGGTTCTGCGGGTACGGCGGGTAGCGCCCGCGACCCACCATGTATATACGCCGATGTGTAACTACGGAACTCTAATTCCTAACAATGGTCCAACTTTTTTCGCTTTTTTATTTGTATTGTATAAAAAGTGCCGTAGTTAAATGCCGTATAAAATTGTGTAAGGAAAGGCTATTGACAAAATGTAACAGCTGTATAAGAAGAGAGCGTACAGCTTTATCGCTAATATTTGTAATACTTCCACGACGCCTACTTTATACATTTTACACGGAATTTAAAAACAAAGTGTTTAGATAAATGAAATTAGTATAGTTTTATAAAGCTTTCGTTTCCTCTCCTAGTGTCCTGTACTCTACTGTACTGAAACGCTTTGATTTCATAAAATTTATATGAGAGTTGATACCAAATGCAGTATTTTTATTTTATACTTTACATCTTTGTACCCAAAATAAAGCAATATTCTAACTTAACATGTGTTTTATTTTTTACACTACACTTACTACAATCGGGCTGAACGCCTTTCATGAGGTGCTGCAGGATTCAGCTGAAAGTTGAGAACAAATGTCTAAGTGTCAAGTAGCATCCCGCTGGTTTCCTTTGCCTGGCGCCTGGCGTCTGGCGTCTGGCGTGTGGAATGTGGAATAGGGAAATGATTGAATATATTTACGATATATAATTTAGGAAGATGAAAAAACAAACAAAATCTATAATATACTTGACGGATTGCAATGAATCGTTTGTAGTTGTAGCTTTTAACTCTGGCCGAGACTTAGGGTATAATTGACTTCAAAGAGTGGAACATCTGATGAAGAGTCATAACAGACCAACTAAACTATAATAAAAAAAGTAGCTTTTACAAACTATTATTGGCGTGAGCGTACTTTCCTTTGTCTTACTTAATTGAAGACCTGGAACAATTTATGACTTGAATAATTGAGCTCGTCGATCGTCGATATATGACGCAAAGGTGAGGGGGACCTCGGTTGTCCTTCTGGAACGCAGTATCGATGATACTGGAATAAGGGCATGTATGAAGAGGTTGATGACAGGGGACCCGGGACCGTAGCGTTTAATGGTACTCTATTACTTCTGACTACTCTGCTAGGGATAAAGCGTGAAGCGGACAAAATCATTGAACTGCGCGTCTGACTGTAAGCGCGATACTTGTGGGCTCGATTCCCACTTGAGGGAATGGTATAACCATTCATATTATTTTGTTTTTTCTCTCCTATAAGAAAGAGGATGGGCATTGAATTTCGGTATTCAATTCACGTTTCAAATTCAGGCCGAAAGAGAAAAAAGCCTAAATCTGAAAAAAAGACCTTTAAGAAATTGTTATAATTAGTTGTATAAGTATTTTTTTATTCTATAGCTTTTAGCCCTGACCAGAACTTAGGGTATTGTAGCGTTAACTTAGGGTATGTCATTTTGCTTTATTAACCAGTACTTTTAACAATATTACAAATCATAATTAATAATCGAATTTGCAAGCATTTAAAGGATATTAAATAAGGGGAAGTTAGTAGTACATAAATAATAATAAATTGTGAGAATAATGTAAATAATAATAATGTATTTAATTACAAGCGGAGTTAACCGGTCTCCAGGTTTTTATACGAGTGACGTTTTCATTAGATGCGAGGGACCAGTCGAAGACGATCGCATTTTATGAACTTACTCTCTCGTATATGAGTGTTTCCCTTCTTCTTGAGTTAGTGTTCGTGTTCTCTTTTATATTCTTTATGTTATTGTTATGTGTTTTAATTTATTATGTGTACTTTTCTTCTGTGGTGGTGGTATCATACTGTTTATCATCATCATCATCATCAACATCATTTTGGGTCAGTTTGTATGCCAACATGTAGTTCATGGACGTAATCCATATCAATGCGTAAGTAGCAATGTCTGTTTGTCTGTCTGTGACGTCAACACGGCCAAGGTATTGTCATCCAATTTCATATAGAAATACTTAAGGGTCTTGGGATGAACAAAGGCTACCCTTTTCTCTCATTTTTTCTGTTTTTCCATGAATATCATTGTTTTACGAAATGATCGCTGAAAATTGGCTTCCTAAACGCTTACATTGCGTGCGGCTAACTCAACTTTATGAGACACATAAACAATAATGTTCTAAAAAACATTGTCCTTTAAAACATGTATAAAGAAAGTCGGCGATGGTAGATGTTTATCACTGAAGATTGAGCCACAGTACGTTTTAATACGTTTAATTTAAATTTACCACGTTAGTGTTAATATATTTTCTCCAATTTGGTATAATTCCTTTTCAAAATAAATGTAATCTTATAAATGTAACCTTTGCATTTACAGTACATAATAAATAATTTAAGGGGAAGATCAAAATTACTTGCAACGTATAACGTTTTTGTTATTAATTCATATTTTTCTTTTTTTTTTTAGTTTCTCGATAGGTTTGTTCTGTTAGGTATTGAGTGTTATTTTTAATTTTTAAACAATCTTCATATTTGTTTAAAGAAAGTATATATTGTTTAATATCTTTTTGTAGAACAACGTTTTTCGGGGCTTGGTGAATTATTTGCTCATCAGAAAACTTAGAATTCATATTTGAAGTGTCTTGATTTTCTCTGTCTAAATTATTCATCAGGATTATTATCTTATAGGCACGTATATACGAAAACCATCCATTTTTCTACTTTGATCTAATTAATGCCAAGAATAAAGTATGTCGAATATTATGATTTGAAAGTATATTTACCATTGAAGACAAGCTGGTGTTTTTTTTTTACATCTAATTAGTTTTTTAAGCTTAATGAAAGTCATATTGGTGTATTTCAATTTTCATCAAAGTAAAACTTTTTCTACATCTCCAACTTTCTATTTTAAAATAGTTAAAATGAAAGAGATTGTTCGATAAGCCATATACTATACATAACATTTTAATTTTATTTCTTATAAATGCGTCATTTCGTTTTGAAGTATAAAAAACACTGATATTACCCGTTTAATTTCAATATATTGAAGAAGTTAATTAATTAATTTTACTAACAAATAATAAATGAGTAACCCTAATGAGATTAAATAAGAAATTTGCTTTTTTGATTCTATTTATTAAAAAGAAAAACGATATTATTGAAGCTAATCAACGGCAAAAAAAAAAACCAAAACAGTCGATCTTTAATTTAGAAAATACGGTTATGCCTCAGGAAGATGAATCTGCAACGTCTACTTTTAATTAACTCAAAAAATGAAATGTAATTAAATTCTTTTTTAAGAATCCTAAAACTGCTGAAGATAATAATTAGCAGCTTTAAAAAAATATAACTTTTAAAATAACCATTGCTAAATCTTCTAATATTTTCCACGAAAAAAACCTAAAAGTCAAACAAAAACGTAGTTTTTCATTAAAAGATTATAATCTCTAGTGCTACTTAATGGCTGTGTAGTCATATTCGTTTTACTTATACAAGATAATTACAAATTTCTTTCAAAAAAAATTATGATAATGAATTCACTTTAGTCATAAAGTCAAGGTGTGATTTAACAATAAGAAGGTACTTTTGAAATAGTGTAAGTAAAAACAGATGTCGATAAATTTAAGAAAAAAGTTTAATATTGTAAGCATGAGAATTCTTCTTTAGAAATATTTTCTTAAGAAATGAAACGTTTATGAAAAAATTTTAACTTATATAACCGAAGAAATAAAAATGTTTGGAAAATAGCCATAAAATCAATTTGATAAGTCAATGAAAACCCTTTAAACGTAAAAAATCGCATTTATATTTTCTTCTTTTCCTGTTTGTCTTCATTGTCTAAAATAAAATTAATAAACTCTATTATACCTAGACACATTCTTTTAAAAGTGTTAATTCTACAAATTTATAAATTACAGTAGTTAATGTAAAATGATAAAAAATCGTAACGCCCCACCAGTTAGTTGAAAACGCTATATTTTTTTGCAAAAATGCCTTTCTGAACTCTCTGTTCTCTGAAATCACTGTTTTATGGCATCGAAAAAGGTAATCGTAAAATTATTAATATTTAGCCAACAACAGTATACTTTGAAATATTCATATAGACTAATTAAAGCCATTACTACTTTCGTAAATTATATATAGGTAGATGACGATTAAATATAAAAGTAGAAATGAATATGTATTATAATGTATTTTGTCATCTTTTGATATCATTTATAGCCATATTTTGTCTTTAATATATTCCTTAAACGCTTTTAACTACATTATTAAACAATTTTTTTAAAAAAAAATTACGGGCATTTGTTTTAAAAGAATAAAGGTACCATAAGTTTTAACATAATTATTAATGTTATTGTTTTAAATTTTTTGTAATTCATTCATTAAAACATGAATGTGATAATTATAAGTCTAACCTAATTTTTATTTAAGTGTTTATAAATTATCGTATAAAATTACTTTAGCTGTCTATCTTTGAATTTATGAGACAAAGAAAAGAACGTTAAAATTTAAAGAAAAATAATTAAGGAATAAGAAAACTAAGGAATTTGTTAATTTTTTGTTTTAAATAATTGATGGGTTAGTAAAGGATAGTAAAACAAAAAACTTTAAAAAATTCTTAAGTTATATGATTATGGTGAGATATAGTATAAATCCGATGAAATATGTAGAGAAACTGATATAGTAATATGAGTTAATAATTTAAAAAAAACTGTTTGAAATCCAAAGCAATCATGTTACAATAAACAATTAAAGCTTGAGATATCTCAAATAGACTGTTTGTGAAAAATTGCACTTAATTAATTTTAATTAACGGTTATCAACAATCAAGATTTAAGATAAATTAAAAATGACAAATAATATTAACATGAGTAGTCAAATTAAAAACACTATAATAGGGTTTAAATAAAATGTAATCGTAATGAATATAAAAAGATATTTAGAAAAACGCGAAATTTTTTCTCATTTAGAGCTATCCTAATTTCAATTTTTTTTTTCTTGTACAAAATGGTGAAACATTGTAATTCTCTCAAAAATAAATTATACTTTGAAATTAAAGTTTTTTTTAAATATTTTTAAAAGGCATTAAAAGGTCTAGAATGTATTATTATGAGCATATAAAATCTTGTTGCTTCATTTTTGACAGAAAATTAATGTGTTTAAAATATTTAAAAGTCTGTGTTTATAACTGGGATGATTTTGGTTAATCACGTCTAACGAAGCTACATATTTTGCAATATCTTGGATCGGATCAACAAATATTATTTCTTTTTTAATGCTTTTCCTGTCGAAAAACTTATTATAAGTTTCAGGTTCGTCAAAGTTTCATTCCTGGTTATTCATATGGGCTAAATAATTAAAGATAATAAATATAAAATTGATAATTTATCTTAATTTGATTAAATTAAATTAAAAAATATTTTTTAAACAAATTAAACTTTATTTCTAATCAAATACAAAACAGCTTATTAAAATGAATTTATTGCAAAATTAGATTTTTAAGGTTAATGAAGTGTTAAAGTATCTTTTATGTCAAAAAATAACTTTATATTTTGCGTATTCTTAGAAAAATTTAAGGTACTAAAACAAATCGATTACTTAGAATATACTCTTCTAATAATTTTTTTTCAATTTCAAATGCAAGTATATAAAAACGTTTTAATGAGTCACATTTATGTATTCATGACTTTGAAGCAGGACACATAAATGAAACCTCTTTCCGATTTATTTTTAAAGTGAAGTAAATTAGTTTAAAATAATTTGTACTTTAATAAGTAGTTAGAAAATCTATAAATTTTATAAATTTAAGACTATATTCTTTCTGTAAATAGTTAATTAAGTTTTGATCCTTTTTTTTCTAAATAAATTAACCCTAATTAATGAAAGTTAACAGTTTATTAGTTTTTATTATATTTACGAAAGTACTTACTTCATCTGTAGAAAAAGACCCGGAGCCAGAAAAGTTGTTTATAATTTCTGAAGAGTTAGAAGATGAAACGAAAATGTGTTCTCCGGCATCCATAGAAGATAATATTTTTGTTTCTGCGTCGGAAGAAGTAGAAAATAAATTATTAAACAAAACTGAAGAAATAACACACATTTTGGTTGAAAACAAAGATGTTAAGGAAGGTCACACACGATCCTTCATCAATTTATATTAACAATGCCTTATTAAAAATTAATATATATGTTCCAGAAAGTGAAGAACCGGTTGAAGTAAATGATGCAGGTTACCTTTCTAACACTGAATATTTTTCGAATTCAAGCAATTCTTCACCAAGTAAAAACCCAGTAAAAGATTATTCTGAAGAAAAAAACAATGACGAGTTTGATGATAAATATATAATTTTTGTAATTCTAGGTGTAAGTTTAGTAGGATTAGTTTTGATAATAAGTTTGAGTAAAAATAAATGAGTTTTTTAAAAAAATTGTAATTTTGTTTGTTTTTATGATTGATATATAGGGGGGTAAACTGTTTTTAGATTAGGAGAGCCTCGGTTAAAAAAGCCAAGAATAATATTTATAAAATTCTAGAATTATTTTAAAATTCTATAAAAGTTTTGTAAGAAGTCATAAACAACTAAAATGTAAACGAAATTATTTGTGAAACATATTTTCGATTTTTTTAAAGCCTAAGACATTCTCAAAAAATGACTTTTATTTTTAAAAATTAAAAAAGTCATCTTTAGTGATAAAATTTAAATAACCCTCGGTTTTAAATAAAACTTATTTCACAACGAATTTGAGTTAAATATTCCTAGAAAGTGTTTTATTCTTTTTATCATTTATTAAATTTATTTTTTTCAAATTCTAATTTATGCTGAAAACGTTAAAATAGTATATAGTAATTGATAGTAATAAAATTTAATTTAAATTAACCATTAAATAAAAACTAAGAGTT
Source organism: Podotricha telesiphe (assembly GCA_038994665.1). Lineage (NCBI taxonomy): Eukaryota > Metazoa > Arthropoda > Insecta > Lepidoptera > Nymphalidae > Podotricha > Podotricha telesiphe. Next base: position 237,036 of record JAOYRR010000426.1, on the reverse strand, counting down.
TCTAAGACGCAATGATTAGAATTTAATTTTTTTTTAATTTGACTTCTAATTTTTAGCGACATCAAGAAATCCAGTGCGAGGCCAATCAAATCTTTTTAATTTTAAGTATGAGAAAATAAAAACGAACCGTTTTATATAGAAGAATTTTTATAAGAAATTTTCATTTAAATTTCATTGGTCAAAATAAATGATTTAAATAATGTAAACAGGATACAGAAAAGTCTATCATTAATGCTTTATAAAGTCAAGTTGAAAGCATATTGATAAAACCACGTTACAATACCTCCCTCTGAAACCAAGAATCATTCCACGTTTCAATACCCCCCCTAGTGCACCAGGAAATTTATACGTCAATACCCCCCCTTCTGGAACCAAGCACTATTCCCGTTCCAGTACCCCCCTTGTGAACCAAGGATTATCCACGTATCAATACCCCCCCTTCTGGAACCAAGCACTATCCCCGTTCCAATACCCCCCTAGTGAACCAAGCACTATCCATGTATCAATACCCCCCCTAGTGAACCAAGCACTATCCCCGTTCCAATACCCCCCTTGTGAACCAAGGATAATCCACGTATCAATACCCCCCCTAGTGAACCAAGCACTATCCCCGTTCCAATACCCCCCTTGTGAACTAATCACTATCTCCGTTCTAATGCCCCCTAGTAATTTATATTTTTATTACCCCCTAGTAATCGGAACAGTTAAGACATATTTAACAAAAATTTACTCTTAATAACAGGGAATATCAATTAATTTGATATTTTATTGATTGAATTTAAAAAAGCAAAACCAGATAAAAAAGTACCTATAAGGCCCATTTATTGTCAATTGACCCAACAATTTAAATATATTAAAAAATCATTAGAAGTTTTTAGTTTATACACAGTAACCATTTTTTTTGACAGTGTAATGTGTAATTTTAATAGATGCACATTGAAAAAAAATTATAAGTCTATAATAAAACACTCATATTATTATCCAAAAAAAAAAATTATAAAAAATAATCATTTAATTACGCAATAAAACCATGTAAAATATTCATAAATTTATTTTTTTGCAATACTTATCCCTTTCAAATTATCAAATATCTCAAAAGCAAGCTCTTTATCTCTTTTCACATACTAGACATTTACTAAATAATAGGTGAAATGTTAATATATAACCGCTTATTACGTATAAATGAATATGTCTTCACTTGCATTAATGTTTTACGTCCATGTATATTTAGCCATTTTCAATATCTACCCTGCATTTTATTTGTTAGCGTAGTGCACTGTTTATTAGCTTAGTGTACCTACTCACAAAATTGTATTAATTGTACATGTTAATAAAAACCGTAAAAACCGTAAACTCGGCGGATGAAGCCGCAGTAAAAGCTATGCTTATACTCATACTAATATATAGTGATACTTGAGGGTCTTGTATGAACATAGTCTTAGGATGAGCCCCACAGGGGCCAATTTGATAATTAAGGGGGGCAATTAAAAAATGGAATCGACACGACTTTAATCCTTTTGCTTTGGGTTATTTAAATGCAATGTTAAATATCGGTGACAAATTGAACAAAAAAGGCAAATTCTTAAAAAAATGCTGTAAATAATTATTAGGTAGCATTTCGTTTGACGTTACCGAAATATCAAATGTGTAATTAGAGTCGTCAAGTAAACTTCGTCGGGGATTCACCGCGGAGTGCGCCGCCTGTCGAGGGGAACCCCGGACGTTTAAAACTCTCTAAGCAACGTTGTTGTTCGCACCTAATTGGCCCTACTCAACTTCTGTAATGTTTCACATCATTGATTGATTTTACAAATATATTTATATATATTGTATAGATCTAATTTGGTAAGTATATGATTTTATTTATATTTATTTTAATTTTATAAGTATTTAAGTGATAAAAAACATCGGCAATCGTATTATACACATTTAAATAAATATGTTTCTGTCGTATACACACGACTAAAGAAAATAGTTAACGGGTCGCGAGAAACTAAACCATAATACTATACTATACTAAAAACTGACACTCACAAAGAATGTGAGCTAAAGAATATTAAAGTTGTTCTAAAGCGCATTGATGACAACTTAACTTATTAGTGTGTAAAGAACGATATACAATATACGAGTTATTCAGACTAGTAAATTGATGACAACTGACATTATGAACACAAAATTTCATGTGAACTTTTTCATTTTTTAACATGCTTATTATAAATAGTTTATTTTTCCACAAATTGTCCATCCTATAAATAATAAAATTGTAAAAGGATAACTTATTAAATATACAGAAAGCGCTATTATTTGCGAAGTTAAATATGATCTGTTTATAACTTTGTAGGAAAAATATTATCTTAAATTTGATTAAAAGTAACTACTTACTAATATTGTTGGAAAGTATTTCAAATACACGCACCACTTGAATTGATAAGATGTAGTATTCAGCTTCACGCTTTTTCCCGCATAGCAACCAGTCATTGAGAACCCAGTGTCAAAACCTCCACTTTCCGTCTGAATCCAACAATATGTTATATTAAATGAATGTTTAGTTTAAAATTCGCGGAGAAAATGCACTACGCCCTAGTGCAGCACACTAAAAGCATAATGCCGAGCATCTCTATTATAATTTATTAAAATACTTCTTACCTATCGTGATTGTAATATATCGATTGTAACCATAGATATATTTCCTATTACGAAATATACATATGTATATGAAAATTAAAGATAGTAGTAACCCACTGTATTTTAAGTAATCACTAAATGTGTCACAGCAGTACTTTACTGACAAATTTTTGCTCAACGGAAGAATTATAGATGAAAAATAGCCTATATATTATGTAATGTGTATTACATTGAAATTGTAAACACTTTTTGTTCATTTGATATAGTATTTGTTTGTGAGAAGTTCGCGTGGAGTAGAGTAGGTGCACGAGGAGGTGGCGGCGAGTGCGGGGCCAGACTCCGCGGCACCGGCGCCGTCCCTCGACGCCGTCCGTCGCCGACCGCCGCTCTCCCGTCACCAGTCGGCACTCAGTACGCGCCGCACCGTCGCACTGTTGCCTCGTATATCTCGCGCCGCTCCTCCAACGCGCCCGACACGCGCGGCTCGAATTTATCTTTTATGTTATTGTTTTTTAATGGTCACGAGAAATATTCTTGTCGATATTATAGTGGAAGCCTGTGTGCTAGGGCTCAATTAGTGTGTTGAATTATAAGTGATATTTAAAATAAATTTGACCCTAGAAAAGTGGTTGTTCCAAGTGAGAATGAGAGTCAGGAGCAAAAGATGGTGCGTCTGCGCAGATGGGAGCGCGAGGTGAAGCATGGCGGCGGCGCTGGTGCTGGTGGTGGCGTCGGTGATGGCGCTGGCAACAGCTGCGGCGTGCCCACCCGCCTCGCCGCCCGCCCCGCCGCCCGCCTGCTCCTGCGCCGAGGGCGGTACGCGCTTGTCCTGCCGCGGCGCCGGCCTGCACGAGCTGCCGCCTCTAAATGACCGACTCTTAGTGTTGTAAGTACACAATATAAAAATAGTCGTGTTTGAAAAGCATCATCTTAAGGAATTTATTTACATGTAAAAGAGTGTTATTTATTGATGTTTAATGCTTATTTCCTACATTTATTACAAGATATGGCCACCTACATATTAATAAAGCATCTATTGAATTCAAAATAGTGAAGATCGTAGCAGTTATTTCATTTAATTGTTACGTAATTTAAAAAGAAATGATCTCGTTGATGTCTTTGGTATTCTAAATTTATTTTTTTTTTTAATTGGAACCACTTTTTTTTTTTTGTTATTACATTTATTGTGTATACTGTGGAATCGTATTAATGTTTCATTTACTTAATAAAAAGGTACTTACGTACGTTTCCTATAAGTTTCGTTCGTAAATTCATTACTAAAAACTTCGTTCCCACATAACAGGATTACATAGGACACTAAAACTCCGTTAATACCATCACGTTTAATACAGTTTCCGCGCATAATGCACTGTTTCATATGAGCCAAAAGCATGTTTTCATACAATTGCTCATACATAATAAAATTTATCCCGTTTAATAAACTATGTTGCCTACTTCTTATTCATATATAATATATTAATATAACTATATATGGTAATATTTTAAATAATAGTAAACCATACAAAAATAGACTGCTTAAGTATATCCAGAAATTACATTTTTAGATATTTTCATATATAAGTTTCTTTACGTTTGTTTATTGAAAACTTGAGAAAATTTCGCACTTTATAAAAAGTAGCTGTCGTATAATAAGCGGCAATATAAAGTCTTATATTTATATATATATATAAATACTTATATTTTTTGTTACTTTTGCTTCTATTTTAGCGAATACGAATTTAAAGAAAGCAATAAAATATGGTGACAAACGTCTCAAAAGAGGCAAGTTTGTTATATTACGTAGCATAATGTAATGGCACAAAATGAAAAATGGTGGCAATTTGTTTCGTTGATTAAAGGCAGTCCAAGTAATGTGACCTTGTTGAACCCTACCTACCCCACTCAGCATCAGTTCGTCACGACTATTGCCAATGCTAATTATTAAATAATTACATAAATTTCCTTCATAAGTGGTAACTTTAATTTTTTTAATTGATGTTGACTAAAAACTACACCAAACACAATACAATTCTTAGACTCACCTAATTAAAGATAACTACTATACAGATAGACTTAAAACTGGCTACTTTAAAAGTATTTAATTTTATTTTATAATTATACAAGTGACAAGCAAGCAAGTGAGGTGCGGAACTTTGATATTTGTACCATCCTTGAGTTAACCATAATCAATTTAACTTGCGCCGAACGCCGCCGGGGCCCTTGGCAGATTACTGCCTAATGTCGGAGGGCCGGATTCTGCATGCCGATGGCTTTATGTCAGCGTTATGAGATCAATGTGCAGTGCGCCGTGTGGGCTGATTCTCTCACCGTTCAGAACAGGACTCAATTGCGGAAAGAGTAAAGGCGGAAGTAATCGCCAGAGTACAGAGTAGGTCGCGTGGCGAGCGGCCATCGAGTGAGGATATCGTGCGGATCAGAAGAGCAGACTATTTATTACTACTTATTCGACAATGGACGATGGACCTGGTCCCTGGTGGCAGGCCACCTAAAGCGCTGGATCTTGATGTTCATACTGGAGCAGGTATTAACAGGACACGGTTGTTCCAGCCGGGAGGCGTCGCCAGTGTGCCACGCATGTGACGCGCCAAACGACGCATCATACTCTAAATGCCCCACTCGGGCCCCACACCGCTATGCCTCGAAGGCTGTAGTGTGTAGGAAACTTTCACTGTCCAGCATTGTGGGGGCAATGCTGGATAGTGAGATGAACTGGTTTCCTTCTGAGAGTCAGTTATGACACTGAAGGAGGCCGCGATGCAGATGCATAGCGTAAGCGTAAATGCAGACCCGCTCCGCTGTCGTAGAAAAGGGGATAGGAAGGTAATATGTGCCACTCTAACTCCCCCAACCATAGAGGAAGCTACTGCGGGAGGGTTATAGTTATCCTCCTGCATGTCATCGAGGCTGTGGATGCTCTAGAAGAAACCCTGAAGGCGACGGTGGTCCGCAAAAGGCTACCGTCTCTCAAGGCGTCGTAGTAGCATGAGTAAGCGTTCCTACGATGTCTCATGATGGTGGAGAGGGTTTCCGCTGGGTTTTAGTGAGTAGTACTTGCGCGCAAATGATCTGCATAAATTGCATTTCCCAGTGACAAAAAAAAGTATAATCAATCTAATATAAAACTTTCACATTACTGACGATGAGTAGCCACTCACTGACAGACTATGTATAGCCGAAATAGCCTAGTATACTATAAAATTATTATTAGTCTTTATTGTCATGTATATTTCATATTTATATATAACAAGTTTTTTTTATCGGCTGATATTAACATAACATATTGCCTGTAAGAGATCACTGGGCAGTAAGCCCGCCATTGCACATAACATTTAAGATGTATTGTCATATATGAACATCCGTAAGCTTTTATGTGAAATAAATTATTATTATTATTTAATTCCATACAAGGCACAAGTGCCACAACTTTCACAAGTGAAAAGACTTATTAAACAGTACCTGCGTAAAGTGTTTTTAGTTGTATATTCATATTGATGGTTGACTGATTTTCCCACAAAAGTAAGTCATTGTTGCTAGTATGAATAAATCACATTATTCAAAATAATAATAACAAAATTAATTATCAAAATGAGATTTAATAAATTAAAATATAATTATATATTTTATTATATTTCATGTAATCTTTACAAATATGCTTTCATGGTAAATACATACACACGTTTACACACTTTGTGTGGAGACAGTCCACAGGAACATAAAAAAATTCAAAGTCTCATATTTCATATTCCGTTCCTTTTACCGTTATTAATTAATTTATATGCTATTAGAAGTATATGCTGAATTGATTTGGATTTCGGTTCCGTTCAAGCGCTCTGATTGCTAAGCCATGCGTTCTACATCCAGCTACGTTGAAATTCTTATACGCTTATTACAACTTATATTTGTTGTTAGCATCTCTGTAGAGAGATTTTTACAAACGTAGCTGGATGTAGAACGCATGGCTTAGCGGTCAAAGCGCCTGAACGGTTTTCAAGAGGCGCGGGTTCAAATCCCGCTGCATTGAAATTTTTATACATTTTCTAAATATGTCTTTTCCATTCTATTGCTTAATTATTAACATACATTATTAAATAAATATTTCATATATAAATTATACTGTAAATTACAGCCTTAGTGGCGTTATGGCGGTAGTCTGTGAGAAGTCAACTCACCGCCCCGACTGTTCCACGACGTCATTGCGTCTAATTTCCCTAAAGCGTGAAAATTATGAAATAATTAGCGCATTACTCCCCTGGGGTTCTGCGAAACGTTTGATAAGAAAAGTAGGTCGAAAAATCGTCATGATTTAATGGCTATACTTATACAAAGTTCGGAATCCATTTCCCTCTCTGAATTATTGCAAGACTGTATTTTAGGAAATTAAAATTATATTAATTACTATCAAGTAATTACCTCTAATCAGTACAAATATAGATGTTCGTATCGCGGAAGCATGTAATCAAGCGCGCGAGACCTAGGCTGTCTATTTATAGAGCCGAGGGTTATCAGTTGCAGGCTGCAGGTCGTCCCGCTCTCCCCCGCCGTCGCCTGCGCCCCGCCGGCGCCCGGCTTACGCCTCCCGGACCTCCCGACGGTCCCGAGTGGGCGCCGTGTTGTGCCCACTCACGACTCAACATTTGCAATGTGTCGATAAGCCGCTTTGCCTAAGCGCGTTGCGTATGGCCGACAACGCCGCCGTCAAAACTGCAGACGACTTATACACACCGAGGTTACACTGACGACGACTCGCCGTCTCTATAATAAACCGAGTCGGCCCAAATATAAACATTCTCCTGTCTCTATAAAGAAGATTCCGCGGGCGCGGCGCTCTGCCGGAATGCTCCCTCATTAATACCCGCCGCTGTTTCTAGTATGTTTATGGCACGCGTCTTAATTTATTGTTTCTAAAAAGGGATCTCAAATGTTATTATCTCATTGTTATTGTTAAGTTAGTTAGGTAGTGGACCTGACAAACGTACATATATAGTACCTACACGACTGAATTAGAACATAATAAGACCATAGAGCTCCACGGAGTTCCGTGTTGCTCTAAGAGTAGCACCGAATAGAAGACGACGAACGGGTTGATGTTCTTATTTTACGCTCACGATATTTTGTTTTTATTATTCTACACATCACAATATTGCGGATAGGCAAGAAGAATCGAATGACAAATTCTAGTTTCAATTACTTTCAATAAGCTGAATGAAGACCTTATAATGTGAAACCCATTGCCACATTTTATCTAAGAAAACCGTGTACAGGAAGTTATTTTATACTAGCGACCCGCTCGCGGCTTAGCCTGCGTAAACTACACGACTAAACTATTACGTATTTTCGCCCGGCCGCGTACTTACTTAAATTACAAACTTTGCTTTATTTTATAATTGAAATGGTTGTCATTTTGTTATTTATGAACCGATTGAAATGAAACAAACATTAAATGTTAATAGCTTACCAAAATATAATAGTGTAATTATATTTAAATCGGCGAGGTCGTTTCTGAGATTAGCGTGCGCACACAGACAAACATAAAAGAAAATTAATAATCATTGTTTTGAGTTCTATTCTATTAATAAATGCACTCATTAAATTTATTTTCATATATCTTCCATGTATTCAGGCAATTTTACAAAAGACATTGTGGCGCAGTGGGAGTGCGTCTGAATGTTAACGCAATAGGTTGTGAGTTCAATTTCCATTTGGGAAAATTATTATTTTTAAAATATTTTTATTTCTCCGTTTTGGTACTGAAGATAAAACGCGGCGTTCAGTTAAAAAAATCGGGCTGAAAATGAAGAAGGGAGTGTCTTGATACTAGTTTCTCTCTTAATACCCTGCTATGCGGGAAAAACCTTGAAAAGAAACCTACATACACGACGCAGTCATCATGGCGCAGTGGGATAGTGGCACCCCACAATGCAATTGTTATATTTTAATTATTATTTTCACCTCCTCGCTCTGGAGTTAGTTTTCTCTCCGCTTGCTCTGCTTTTCTCTGCCATATGTGGGAGGAACTCTCAGAAACTCCCATAGATATTAGAGAACTTGTTGTCAAGACCAATTTCACCCGAATCCGATATACTGCGTGTTAAGTGTCGAAAGTTATCGCCGCGATTTATCTTGTCACCAGAGAGCGGAGAAATGAAAATAATTTAAATATAATCATTATGTATAATTAAAAGGAAATATTTTCTTTATTACATTAAATATTTCATAAAATTATGAAGAAAAATATCTGTATTATTTGTTAGACTAATAGATCCTTGAAATATTACTTTGCTGATGGTGTTAAATGTTTCAAACGTAGTTGATATCCATACGACGGGCGAAGAAGACCGGGACCTAGAAACGCGGGCGCGGGCGCGGTCGGTCGCAGCGCCGTAAGGAAGGATAAGCTCCTTGGATCGCCGCGCAGAATACATTATTTGTACATTTTACTCGTGACCTAGATTACACGTAGCAATTGGATGCGATTCGAGAATATCTATTCAGACCTCGTCGCGGGGACGCTCCGCCACGCTCTTGTACATATTATACAAATATGTACGCGACCAATTTGTTTGGCAAACATCATGCTACGACGGACACACGCCACTGACACCAGGCAGGAGTCTTGTTGACGTTCAACAAAGCTCCCGATAGACATTTTCTTTTATATAAAGCAAGTTACATAGAATGTATTTATTCGTTTAGAAAATCAAATCAAATACCATTGTATTTGATTTGAGTTCCTACTAGAACGATAGAAATGAAATAAAAACTGTAAAATATTTATCAGTCGCTCGTCGTAACTACCCCGCTATGGGGGTAGCCACAGAGAGAATGTAGTATTTTAAGAAATCCAAAGCAAACGGTTCTACCTTACACGATCTCTGTATACGATTTGGGCATTTTATGCTTTTTTATCGTTAAGGAATACCTACTGTGACCTTAACAAACTGGGTCTTCGTTAATCCATGTGTGTATCATTGGTTGACTGAATTTTAAGTGGATAATTAAAATCAAGGAAAAAAGTTTTCAATATTTAAGTATTAGAAATCAACAATTATTTCGAAAACAAAGATGGTCAATTACGTGTTGTGATTTATATATGACAGTTTATTATTTTTGCGTCATGAGCAATTTAGATTTTTATCTGTTGCTAAAATATAATTCGCTATGCGTATAATGCCATGTGTGAGACGTACACGGTGAGCGCGAGTCGAGGCCGAAGGCGACGCTCTAAGCGACATTTTTGAATTTAATTTAGACTTGTACTATTTCTCTATGAGGTTAAATGATATAATTGATACCTTTGAGTACAAAATACCTTTATGTCTTTGTTCGTAGACACTGGAATAGAACGCAATGTGGTAGAATCTCTATAGTCTACTAAAAGATATCGGCATGTCTACTATCATCTGTTAATTTCTGGAATGTATTTCGAAATCGTCTGCGATTATATCGCTCGTAGGATCCTTTCAAATTGATGAGAGGAGCTCGGAAAGTGAAGGCGAGTGGCACACTTTAAATATTTTAAATATATACTTGGGTCGCATGCCCCAAGGACTGCTCCGAGCTCCTCTTCCTACACTGCGAGGAGCCCGGCACCCGCACGATGAATCCATTTAATGCTAACATGTTTCATCTCATTCTCTTCTGATGACCATGCGTTAGTCAAAACTATTAAATCTAAGTGAAATTAGTTTGTATATAAATGATTAATATGTTGACACCGTACGTCTATACGTACGGTACTTGTCTATACGAGCATTCACTTTCCTAATGCCATTTAAATAATAATCAAATGTATCGAACAGTTAACGAACGTATATTGCTTTAATTATAAGATTTGCATTAATAAAGCAATGTAAAATTGTACTTTTTCATTTTGACATGTATAGTATTAGGTGTACTGTGCCGTATAGGGACACGTTATCAAGGAAAGCGCTCGGCCGACGAGGGTGAGATTGTAGCGAAATGAATTAATTACCCGCGGGCGAAGCGGAGGCGCGCACGACGACCTCGCAACCAGGATTTACCACCCTAGTTGTGAAATAAAAACGTATTCATATGTTTATAAGATTTCTTTCCCTTTAAAGAGACGAAATGTTGGTAACGTAACATAAAATGGAAATGACAATATCGAAATATGTCGCCTTTTACCTTGCAATTTAGTTTATTCATTTATTACTAGTCAGTGTAAATGTGTCTTGATCTGCCAGACCATGCAGCATAAAACCACACCGTGTATTTAATCATTCATTTGATCCTTTGTCAGATTGCAGAAGCAAATATATGAATTTTACTATTCGGTAGAAGAAAAGCTTTTAAAAAATACGTTTCAATATCCTTCGTGTGTTCTCCATACCAGGTAACATTGCGAAGAGCCTTGTTGTACTGACATGTTTAAGCGCCATAATGAAAGAACAAATCTAACTACTTATACGTTACATAAGGATAATATCTCAAGAGTTGTTGCAATTAAAAAATGAGCGCGACCTAATATCAACAACGAGTAGCAAGGGCGTCAGGGCTTCCTAAAAAAATATAAAAAACGATAAGCTCTCACCCAGAAGCTGGGCCGGGTAACTAGTTATTTTATTAACTGTAGGGTTTTCAACCTACTTATAAAAATAATTAGCACAAAAAAGCAAAATCTAGAAATCTTTTAAAGTAGTTATGGTATCGGGCGACTGTCGGCCGTTAGGGATAGGAGGCGAAGTGGCGCTGACGGGCGATGATGGATGGCGGCAATAACGCACCGCGCTCGTTATCATACACCGACCCGACTCACCCCCTGCTACTACCCGTAGGCCCGCGTCTGAGCATCAGCTGATCTAGCAATTCTACATTTTCATTGGACTATATTGGGCTGGTAATGAATACGGCAATAATAACAATACCTATAATAAGGACGATGTTCCTCACGTTCATGGAGGTATAAGAAATGACACCAATTATGTTATTGGACAATAAAAATGGGGACAGTTTTGGCCAATAACAAAAACACCAAATATTATAATTTTCTTAATTCTTCCATAGTTTTAGATATTCTTACTTTACTGACATGTCTAATACATACGACCACATCCTTTATCATTCGGAGATGTAACAATGGATTAGGGTTACTATTGTGCAGTCTGTACCAACACCCAAAATACTAATGTGTGAAATTCGAACTTCAAACTAAAATACTGAACCACCCTCCCTTTACCGTCTCGCGTGGCGTGACTGAGGCACGAGGTCGCTAGAGGTAGCTAGATAACCACTAAACAGTTATAAATTGTAGTAAATCCTAAGGCCTATCAGTTACATATATTGCAATCAGTCATCAGATGATGGCAATATATATGAGAATGCTGAACGAAAAAGTTCATTGACCATTTATGCATTTCGTAAATGACCGTTAAATGTCACTAACCAGAATTCCCGTAACTTTGCTTGCTTAATATATTAAAAACATGAGGACAGATTTTATAGTATTAACATTAGGTTTGTTAATATTTAAAGCAATTATAGTGAAATGTTGGTTGCCTTTAAACACGAAAAAAATATACATACAATTACGATTAGTAGATTCCCGACAAGACCACTCTATAAGCATTAAAGACTCGTTCGGAGAGGACTTGTGAGTGACACACTTGAAGTCGCTCCTCTCAGTTGGAACTACTTTCACCGCAGCAAAAAGTGACAGACGCGTCACTTCAAGATTTTAGATAGCGTGCTACTATCACTTTTAATATTAATCATTCAACAAGAACACTCGTAAAACCTCTCCATGTCAGAAATATAATAAATATTCGCATCGTCGTAAATGTATAGATATATGTGTATTCGCAGGGACGTCTCCAACAACAACATCAGCTCGCTGCCGCCCGACGCGCTACAATCCGCCACCAGCCTGCGTGACCTGTGAGTAATGCTTACCGTTTAACAAAAAAACTATTAAATTAAATTATAATTCATATCTTAACAATCATAACGAACGTCGCTAGCTGTACGCTTAGAACTTTTATATTACGGGACGATTTTAATGCAGTTTTCGTTAATAAACAGAGTGATTTAAAAGGAAAATATATGACATAGAGTACAGCTTACGAGATGTGATAATATAATGTACTATGGAATTCTATATTTTCTTTAGAAGTCTGTTATAGATAGATAACTATACAGCTCTATCACTCTAGCGAAACCGGGCCGGGTTGCTAGTATTGTTATAATAAAAATAAAAATACAGCTCTGAAGTTGGTTACGTCAAAGTTTTACCATCTGTTCAAGAAGGCTTTGGGAAAACTCTCAAAAAATATATTACATTTTTAAACTCCTTTATTTGTTTTAAGCAATATATATGTAACATAAATATTCACACAAACTTAGGCATATTAAAATATGTTTCCTCTAAAATGTGATCGAGAGCTCCTGAAATAGCCGATCTTCACAACGGTACTGCCATAATAAATAAATTTATCGAAGAATGCAAATATTTATGTTACGACTTCAAATATCATTTTAAGAAATCATGAAGAAATTTATATTACTTGCCGTTCTCTTAGACCCTCCTCTGAGATATTTTTGACCGAATTTTATGTCGATAATAGAAAGCAATTATGAAAGGTTTTATAAAGTTTTTTAATAACCTGTCTCTGACTGCGCACCGAACTGATGAACGAACTTAACAATATTAAATGATCGAAATTCTGACACACTGTGCTACTATTTATTCATTCATTGCTTAATTACAGTTCCACATTGCAATTTATTATGATTTAATTTTATATTTACATAGGTAAAAGTTTTGTTGATATTCAATTACTTTCTACTACAAAGTTTGTGCACGTTTTCTTTTAATAGAGGGAGGTTAATTTCCTGCTTGATGAAATAGAATAATTGGTAGAAAATGCTCTAATAATTTGAAGTAAATGCATAAATACTGCTTGCTTTTGTTTTGCAACCCTCCCACACTTTGTAATTTGAGTTAGTCTACCTAACAAGAAGTGAACTTGTATACTTGTAGATTTTTAAATAGTTCTTAAAAACCTTACCAGGTAACGTGCCTTTCTTTTTAAACTACCATATTCTTATTATTAAACCTTTTCCTACATCAATGCTTACAATTCACAGGAACTTATCAGCTAATCGTCTCGAGGTAGTATCGGCGGACGCGCTGAGCGGCGCGGCTGTGGGGCGGCTGTGGCTGGACCGTTGCGCACTCACCGCGCTTCCGCCCTTGCACCTGCCTCGACTGCACTACCTGTAAGAGACTGTTACATATTACATCAAATAATACATAATAGCAGTCAGTCGTCGTCTCGTTTATTCCTACGTCATGTCATATCTTACACACTTTGATGGATCGAGTATAAATTATTCATGGCTGGCGATGTGCGGACAGCTTTTTTAGCGATGTAAGCCCTCGATATTGCTTCGTCACCGCAGAGCCGCCGCTCGACGTGTGCCTTTAATATCATTCAAATTAGCTCCGCTCTATTGAATGAGCCCGTCACATTTTCCCTTTCAAAACGGGATAATAATACCTCCTTACAATACATATCTATCAGTCTGTTATTGAATGTTTATTAATTTACAAAAGCAGAGGGACGGCTTAAATCTGGAGCAAAAGCAAAAACCAATATTTTGCATCATACTGACACAGTTTCGTTGTTATAACTTGGAGGAATATAATACTTGTACTTTCCTAAGCAAATTTACTAGTACTATTATCAGGTAGGGTAGGTAGGTAGGTACATTTAAAAAAATAATGTGAAAGTAAGGCTCTTACTACATTACTACATAAGCTGTGACGCACTCATGCTTACGCGTATATCACGACGGATTTTTCCTCTTCGTATATTTTATTTTCTATTTGTAATATATAATAACTGGGCCCGGAATATATTTCAATAAATTAGGTAATATGGACACGCTTTGTTACATTGAAAATGAAACGCAAGCATGATTATAAGTCCTAGTCACTACACAGCTCCAATTTGTTTTTATTATCTATGGCGATTTATCAATTGATGAGTATGAACTTCTTGCGTTAGTTCAAGCGTTATTGGATACTAAAAGAGGGACGTCGCAGACGATATTCACAAGTGCACGGTCGGTGTAATCTTGTAGTTCGCAACCCGTCTCGAATCTCGGCGGGGACGAGAAAAAATGCTTCATCGCAAGTGACTCGCACAGAGGTCGATAACACTTCAGAGCGCGGCGTGTACTCCTCATAGCACTATTAGTTCTATCGCCTTGCTATTTCTTGGCTCGTCGTGTAGCTCAATAAATCAAAATGTGCAATTAATTGACTCGATCTAACGGGGAGCGCGCTGTTCAGTAAACAAACGGCCAAAACCGGCAAACAAAGTATTAAATCTCCAGAGCGACGTCGACAACTATTAGTATCGCAAAGTGAAGATAAACAAAGAGCACTGCTCGCTCCTGCACAACCCGGCTCCACCAGCTTCCCTAGTATCGAATTTTAAGCAAATCAAAATGATGAATAAATTAGTTCCGAACTTGGTGCTAGTGTGCGCTCCGGGGTACAATACCAATACAAGGTAGTAATGAACTCACAAAGGTACGTCTTGCTATTACCAGTGTTTCCGATAACTTTCCCTCTGTGAAGTTAACTGATAAATGTACATCTTTCGCCTTTTAGAATGTTTAATTTAACTGGCGCTTCTTCTCACATAAATATGTGATTTACTAATTTGGCAGCATGAAATTTCACTGACTGTTTCGTAAATATTATTTCCCTACACGAGCGTGCTGGTGTATGTAAAATATAAACTTCGCTAAATTAAACTTCAGCGCTTTTGTAACAAGCTGTTCTACCGGCAACGTAATAATGAGTTTTAATCATTTTCATAATGATTAGATAACGACATGAGCAGGACATTGTCCTTGAACACGTTATCTGAGGTTTGCGCATCGCATATTATATGGCAACAGAATATACTGAATATACTTGAAAAGTATTAATAACGGACGAAGTGAGCGTTTTAAAACCTTGCATCTATCTACTCTTCATTAATATATTAAATTTATATTTTTTTAACATTTTTTAAAGTGTTCTTCCCACACTAAGGAAATTGAAATAGACATATTTAGAAAACGTTTAAAAATTTGAACGCAGCGGGATTTGAACCCGCGCCTCTTGAAAACCGTTCAAGCACTCCGGCCGCTAAGCCCGCTGCGTTCAAATTTTTATACGTTTTCTAAATATGTCTTTTTTTATATAAAATTTTCTAAATCATTGTTCTCTGTCAAATTGTATGCAAATGTAATAAGATTTAATTGAATCTAAACTCAATATTTGTCGATAAGCATAAAATGTGTTGAAAAATTTTATTTTACGTTTTTGCTGTTCCTGTGGTATTATATCACGTGACATGGGAGGTGTATAGTTAGAAAAGAGGTTTCGGCTCAATAATTATGTATCATGGTAAAAGTTGTAAAGCAAAGAATTGAAACAGTAACATATTTTTAAAATTTTAAAGTGTTATTCACACAATCAGGAAGTCAAAAGCATTTTAGAGAACGTATAAAAATTTGACGCAGCAGCGAACCTACGCCTTAGAAACCGCTTTCCAAAGTCCAAGCGAAATCCAAGCGCTCTGACAGCTAAGCCATGCGTTCTACATCCGGCTACGTCGTAATTCTTATACGCTTATTACAACTCATTTTTGTTATTGACATCTCTATAGAAATATTTTTAATTTTAATTGTAAAGGAAAGTGTAGAGTAGTCTATAGGAATATGTTTATTCCAGAACAGCAAGCACCGCTCGTGCCGGAGCAGTAAGCCTGTCTAATACCGTAATATATATCGCCATCTGATAATTACGGGAAGACTTGTTACTGAACGTAGTTATTAACTTCCTATTTTTTTATGATTTTGGTCAAATTAACTTATATTTGTATTAATAAGCGAAGTATATAGATAGCACTCTGTTAAAAGCCTGCTCGAGAACAGAACAAAATATAAATATGATCAACCTCTTTCTTGGGGCCATTTTCATTCTTAGACAGACAACTCGCTACTCCGCTTCAATATCAATTATAATACGATTATATATCAGTGGGTAAATTGTATACACCACGGTATTGCCAGTCACTTCACTGCTAAGAAATCTGTTAGAAAGTTACAAAAATATAACGTATTAGGAAGTTTATATCTCAATCTCTCAGATATCGAGCACAACACAATTGAATGTGACTGTAGACTGTAGTATTTTGTTTACTAATCCAACATTACGTAGAGAGAGCGTTACTTTGTAATAAATAAATTTTACTTAAATATATGCCAATTATGAACGTGCTCTTTTACTTACATGCGTCATGAAAATACCGTGGGCTTAGACTGTCATCGTACATTGCGGCAATTTATTGTAACAATAATACCTGTAATAAATCATCGCGCTTTAAAAAGGCAGCGCCCGCGCCCGCCGCTATTTGTGTACACTTGTATGTTGTAATTGTAGGCCACGATAAGCCACATACTATACACGTTAAAGTTGAAGCTATAAATAAATCCATTTACATATTGAATTGAATATGTTTCAGAAAGTATATTAAATTCCTATTTAGAATCCATATATTTTTGTAACATTAGTAACAATAATACTGTAAACAAACAATATCCTGATCGTAAATCCGTGCATCTTTTTGTATATTCGTTAAGGTGTTAATTATTGAAATCACAGCTACTGTAGACGACGACCTAATTCCGCTCAAACTACATCTGTTGGATTCGTTTTCCATACTATTACAATTTAGATAATGATTTCCGTATTTTTAAATTACGTAACAAGAGCTGGCGAGGTTTACGGAAAGTTCCGCTTAAAATAGTATCCACTATTAAATGATGTTATTTCCGTTGTGATTAGATTGAGAAGACTGGGCAGAGGGCGCGTCCCTTTCTGTGCTTTGGCCTCGTGCGAGGGTCGCGCTCGCGTGCGAAAGCAAATGTGGCGGCGAGGAGCCGCGAGGCCTTACTAGCGCTAGCGATCACCTATTAATATAACTTGGTACTCGATATCATTAACCGTGAGCTCTCAGCGCGCCCGAGCCGCCGCGCAGACCCACCACGCGGATCCACCGCGGAGCTTTCACACGCCATTTGCGAATATTTCGCAACAACGCGACGCGACACGGATGCAATTCTGATGATAGAAGTGAGGTCGCCGGATACGCACACCGCACACGTCGATCGAATCAAGGCCTGTTGCCGAATTTATTTAAAGTGCTCCAATAAAGTACGCAAGTGCGGGGAAGAAATCAATATAAAACATTTACCTCGGGCGAATTATTGTATTCCAATACGTCTCTACGTGTGTCATAGGAAAGAGTACGCAGCCATTACGGAAGCTGGCACTAAGTGGAATATGAATTATTATGTAAAAACAGACAACACGATAAATTGGCGCTCCTTTGTGTCCTTAATATACCCATTCCGTGACAAAGGAAATTGTAACAGAAATAAATAAAATAGACTTTACTACATATTGGATCATAGCTCGTATGTGCTAACAATTTAATTTTATATTTTTGCTAAAAGTATAAAGGATTTTACGTTCAATAAACTGAAATATGTGTAATTTGACAGGTGTTTTATTACGTTACAAAACGCGAGATGCTAAGAAAACTTACAGTAGTATATTGTTAGTTACTATTTAGGGTGCTGGAAGGTGAAACCTATTAAATGTTTAATGTGTAGAACGCTATACGTGCTAGATCCGCAGAAGACAATGAGTTGGAGGAGTTGGCGGCACCTGCGCTGGCGGAGACACGCGCCCTGCGTGTGCTGCGGCTTACGCGCAATCGCCTGCGCGCGCCGCCTGCCGCCGCCCTCGCGCACCTCAGCAGACTGCAAGCTCTGTAAATATTATATCATACACCTGCATACCCTTACACAAGACACTCATCTCTCAACACTATGTGATGCTTGTCTGAAATTAATTTAAGCACGTCACAAAATTATACATATAATACATACACATATAATATTCATATTTTTGCACTCACAAAAGTAATAACTCGAATATTAGGCAACCTTAAAAACATTTGGATATCCTTCTGTAAAACGATGTTAACTCATACAGTGAGAATGTAACTTATTAATACGATTATTTCATCAGATTGTAAGTAGGGTAATGCAAGACCGAAGACCTTTTCAAATGATATAAAGCTCGTGCGCACCGAACAACGACGGCGATAGTCATCAGGCGCCCACGCGAGCGCGAGCGGCCGCGGCGCGGCGCCGGCGTCGCGGCCATTAGGTGGCTAGACTACTGAGCACAGAAATGCGCTCGTAAATAATTCACTTTACGACACATTTATATTTCCGCACCTGTACTACATTACGCGAACGAAATGACTCACTTTTAAACGACTTATTTGAATGTAGTCACCGAGGTAATCAGTCAACGTTGATTTGGAATTTATCAGTTATAATTTTATTGCCTGCTTTGGTGTCGTCTGTCTAACTGTGGATAGGAAAACTAAAAACCTCACATTTTATATAAGACTCTACGTATGCCACAGTTATAAAATAAATTTGAGCAACTATGAGTTTTAATTTATTATTTACCAAGTTAAGTCAGAAATAGTTAAATTATGTATGCCCTTGAAAATTGGTATTGTGTGTCGTAACAAACTATAAAGTCGTTTTTTTTAATACTAAAGTCCATCACGTGATTTGGAAGTAAACATATAAATGTATTGTAATTATTTTATTCAACACTAATGAGATTGAACAAGAAAAATACATAAAAAACGTATATATTATAACTTGAATCTTGTTTATAAGTTTATCGAGTGAATAATCGAGCTGTAACAAAACGTAATCAATACATTAAAATTCTCAAGTAAGCAGAACTAGATTATATTATGGATATATTTTTTGTTAATATTCAAAAGGAACGTCGCACACCAGGGAAGTATTTGCTCTGCACACTGCGACGCATTAGGCGTCTTGTTGTATTGATTAGCTCTTAAGAACTGTTTAGTATTTTTCTGAATGTTCCAACTCATTGTTTCAAATTGCACCATTTTTAAAGACATATAACACATTTCGTAAACAGTGTTTACATGCATTAGATTTTTTCACAGCAATCTGGCCAGTAATGAGATCAACGAGCTGACGTCCACTTCACTGCCGGCGCTGCCCTCGCTGCATACTCTGTAAGTTGTCAATTCATTTCTCAAAATAATAAAGATAATTATTAGATTCAGTAATTTTAAGAAGTACACGTGGAAACAATAGGAAACAATACTTGCTCATAATTAAATGATCCTTTCATTTCCGTCCATCGCTGAAAAACCATGTTTCAAATTAAAGCCTTACTTTTATTTAAAACGCACTTTTGCAGCAATCGTTCCTAAATAGCCTTTTTAAAGAACACTTTACGAAAGCATATTTCAAATTTTCATTCGACAAGATTAAAAAAGATACTTTAGTAACCATCTGTTCGTCAAAAACGTTATCTTCTGGTCAATGAATTAAAGTCTATAGATTTTTTACTTCTATGCATTTTGTTACAACCTGTTACAGAACATTAAAATTACTTCAAGCATTCAAAAATATTTTAAATATATTTTTGCGTGTTCTTATCTGGTTATACAGATAAACCTCGCTCGTTACGGAGGGACGGAAGTGCATTTTGTAATTATGGGAAATGTATTTTTTTTTTAATTATAGTACTTAAGAAGACTTGATATAATTTTTAATGTTAGTTTTACTCATACTCCGTTTAATAAGCACATTTGTTACCAGCGTGATCCATATAATACTTTATACAGTAGTGTCCTTATTCCTGCTTTTTTTAAATATACTATTAATACAAACGTACATCACGCTTTGTTTTATATTATTAGATTTAAGCAATTACAGACTTTCATACGAGAAAAACGATATTATTATTCATTATACAACAATTGAACACATTTGGTTACAATAATTGAACTTTGATCAACGTATTTGTATCAAGACTAGCGCAAAATATGTATTTGTAAATAGTCTTTTGAATATGAAATTTGTCTTCATACTAAAGATTTGAAAATTAGTATGTATAATCTACAATATTCAGTATTACGTAGTATATTTAACTGAACGTATCATTTCTGAAACAGTGCTTCGTCTGTGCCTGCAAATCTGCAAACGAAATAAATTTAATTAAAAAGAAAACATATCACTTAACATAATTGACGTAATGATAATGATAGTAATTACGCATACATTATATCGCGAGCGTAGTGAAGCTCTAGAGAGAGGCGGCGGTGATAAGGGAGGGGAGGGGGGGGGAGGTGAGAGTCCTCAGGCAAGTCGTGCCGCGGCGAGGTTGTTGCGAAGGTGATCTGGTGACGAGAGCGGTGATCACACGCGTTCATACATATGTCGAACCATGTGTTGTTTGCAGGCTAGTACTTGTGTCCTACATACACGGACGCATACTATACAGACAAAAGGAACATGAATATTATTTATATACACATAATGTTCTCCAGAATGAATTACTGTAGTAATTTACTATAACATTTAAAATGTATACAGAAAGTATAATATAGTAACAAAAAGATTGCTTGATGCAAAAATTCAATTGAAACACTTTCGATATGTATTCTACAAACATTAAACCTACAACCTGCAATGTAAAATAATGCAGTATTAATCACATTACAAAGCAAATCCTATGATGATAATTAATTCAAACTTTATAGGAAATGTTCCGTAGGCACTTTGAGCGAAACTGAGGAGTGTCTCAACGGTCAACCCTTATCAGTCACTTCCACTCGTGTTAGACTTCATTAGTTCGCCTAGATGACTAGCGAGTAGCGACTAATGGCCTATGCGGCTATTTACCCTTCAAATGGACCAACATATCTTAATAAGATAACACCTCGATTACAACACGCAAATGAAATCGCTATATTATAGTATAAATCTTAAATGTGTCTCGTAATTATGTCAGTACAATTTAAAATATGTAAAAATTATTAATCCGTGTCAACATTTTATTATTTAGAGCTTTTACGCAAAACGGCGTATAGCTAAAATTAATTTGTATAAAATAATGTATTTCATTCATTACGACGCCGCTTTCCTCGAGTCGCTACTAAAAATAGTACCTAATGTATATCGGTGAGGATGTAGTAAAAATACCTCACGACAAATGCGACGACACACTGCTTGTAAAGTGTGTCGTCCGGAGAGAGCGACGGCAACTAATGAAGGAGTCTGTACTTTGCACGTGACCGCCCGCATGAGTGTCAAGAGTGTCAGGAGTGTCGGGAGACGATTACACGTAAAGCAGTAGCGGGAATATTTTTTTAGTACCCACAACAAACAGTTTTACTCTATTTTCTAAAACAGAAAATTTTATTATCACTATGATAAATGCGATACTATGAGTTATATATTCATTTTTCTGAATGAATTGAAGCATATTGTTACTAAAAGTGGCAAAGTACTTATATAAAGAGATGCTTTGTTGAGATGAGAACTGTACTGGGCGCCATGCAGGCGAATCTTCAAGGCGAGGATTGGTTACGGGAGCCATTTGAGAGCCTATCCCGGCAGGAACGCTCCATAAGAATATAACACACATGAAGTCTGCATGGAATAGAATTAAAAAATATATTGACAACGTGACTAAAGGATATGTTGTATTATGTACCTATACTGGTATCATTAATTGAGCTTGTGAAAGATTATAATGGATTGCATAAAAGTTCACATACGAGAAACTTAATCTAATAAGTGTACGTCAGTATGAGTGAGGAGCAAATAGTCGCATTACCAAACATATCGGGAGTAATAGGATTACGGTAATACAATCAGCTCTCAAGACATGACAAGTATTCAGAACCATAGCGGGCTCCTTTTAGAAAGTGACATGTATGAACTTAAAGGTTACCTGTTGTTATATTTTGAAATGTAAGTCCCGGTTATGCACACTTAAGCTCCACTATTAAGTACTACTTACACTGCTATAACACATTAGTGTCTATGTCTGAAATTTGGAAGGCATTTGGATATGTTGTTTAAAAATAATTAAGTCTCAAGACTCTACGCTTCATAAAGTGCTTACATTAGAATGTAAGCACTGAACATAGAGCGTCTAGAGTCGCTCAATACGATTGTACTCTCAAGTGTGTCTTAACCGTGGAAGAATAATGAAAACTCGGCATTTATTGAGGTAGCGGTCTTATTATGTTTAAATTTCGCAAAAGTCATTTTAAGACGAATAAAATACACATTTTGTACCTCGTTGAGGCAAACTTATAAAACATGACAGTATACACATATATGTACACACAAGTGTCTAAAATAATATTATAAAGTGGAAGTATTTCTTTGCTTCTTACGAATTGACCTCAAAAGTACTCCACAAATTATAAAAAAGCTTTTATCGATATAAATGCGACATCTTCACCGAGTAATATATTCTAAATTTATTTCTAGAAATAATTAGGGATAAAACTTAAATAATGTAACCCAAGATGTAAAAATATTGCCATAAAATGTCTTTCATCGCATGCGCTGCGATCATTATTATTAATAGAGTAAAGCAATGTACTGCAATATTAAATACTATATCAAAATCTATACAAAATGTCTGCGATACCATATGCCTATCTCCGACGTATAGCTCATATAACTGCTTTTATAATTAAAATTTAATAAACGTGTTTGTTCGAAAAACATTTAACATAGAATATTTGTGCCATTACTTCTATATAATTTTAACTATCTTAGTAGATATCTCAATATGCAAATACAGTAATACCCCGCTTTACGCGTGGGATACGTTCCAAAAAAAATCGCGTTAACTGAAATTCGCGTATAACGAGGTTTATGATTAAACATAGTCAAAAATTATTACAAAAAAATACAAATCATTTTAATCAAACACTAATTCTACTGGACTGGGAATTCCCGATTCTTCAAGGAGAATATACAGAGGAAGCGGGGATCCCTTGTGTAACTGTAACTATATGTGTATAATCCTAATTTTGAGGACGAAGCTTGAACGTAATGGACCACGGCGCACCGGATGCATGGTGTGGTGGCCGTGGGACACCGGGGTGGGATAAAACCGCGAACGTGTCCGCTCAAGCATCACCACCGCTTACCCGCTTATAAGCGCGAGCACCGTTTTGTCCGGTTGTCTCTCGACACCTGACCTACAACGTTGCGATTTTTGCTTTGATATTCAAAGATTTTCTTAAAAAACCCTTGGAATATTTGTGGTTATACTATTATAATAATTGTTTAGGCTTAAATTAAATTTTAATAATTTTTTTTGTAAACTTATAAGTATCGTTAATAAGGTGTAGTAATTAATAATTATATTGTATATTCACTATTTGAACAGCCCAAAGGAAAAAAACTATTTAACCACACACTAACGTGTGATCTGGATAACGTGTGTTTTATCGTGAAACTTTTAATTCATTCAAATGGCGCTTAATCTGTTAAATATTGATAAAAAATTAAGGCATTGTTCATAAATGCCTTAATTTATGCCAATAAATGGTGGCTCTTATATCACGTATAATGTAGATAGTAAATATTTTTGAAATAATATTTGATATCATACCGAATATTTTTCACATTATATTTTTTATTATTTAAATAATTACATCTCCTGATTTACTGAAATATATACACTAAGACACAACAATTTGAAAGTTTAATATTGCTGACAAACCGGCACAAGCGTCGCGGTGCTAACGTTATATAGACAACGTTCAACAACACTACGTAGGCCTCCAGTTATTGCTCGAAAGATTTTAATCTTCATAGACTGCCCTCAGCAACGCGGCCTTCGGCAGTAAGGTGTTGTAATTTCCAATACTACCAATACCGCTTATTAAAATTAAATTCAATTTCATATCTATTATATAACATAAATGTAAAAATAGTTTGTACATGTTTTATTACACTGGTTATATTTACGACAAAGAATATTTCAGGGAGAAGAAAAAACAGTGTGAATATAAATCTATGATTTTTAAATGTTTAGTCTATTTCACTGTTCGTCTGTTTGTACGTGCATTTGGCGCGCGTTATTATAAGAAATAAGGACATGTCGCCTTAATAAAAGCTGTTCAACGTGATAGTCAAAAGTAAGGAAAATAACTAGCATTGATACTGGAATGCCCTTATGGAGCAGTGCCGCAAACATAAATTCAATATTTATTCTTCAAAAAAGAGCCGTGAGATCCATTTATAATCTTAGAGCTCGAGATTCTTTGCGGGTGTTTTAAAACACATAGATATACTTACAGTTGCTTCGCAGTATATACATTATAATATTTTGTTTGTCCGACAGCACATCTAGTGTTATGCTAAAGATAGTGCCAGACATACTATAGGCACGAGAAATAAAGATAAGCTTGTAACACCAAGGTAAATAAGTCTTAACAAAAAGTAAATAAGTATTTTATGGGTATATATATATATGTATATATATATATAATAAGGTTCCACAACCTATGTTAGATTTGCAACTTTAGAAATTTAAAGCCGATATAAAGAGAATGTTCATAAGTAAAGCTATTATTCTGTAGCAGAATATTTAAAAGAAGAAAAAATGTGTGTATGTTTTGTGAATATGGTGCAGATTAGCTACGACTGTATTAAATGATAAAATATCTTTATATTTTTTGTATTCTCGCCGTATTGTTTACATTTCTCGCCGGCTCTTCTCAGCAGAACTGCTTTCCGACCCGGTGGTAGCTTCTAGGTAGGTAGGTTCTTTTGACGATTCAAAAGCGCTTGCAAAAGTCTCTTTGAATAAACATCTGATGTAGAAGTCTACTAGACAAGGAAATTGTGAACCAACTTTTAACACCAACAGGAAACATATACCAATATGAAACTTGTATATAATAAAATCATGAAGTCCTCGCAGATAAAGTTGCCGGTATCAACTAGTTGTCATATAAAATAATGACTGAATGACCAAAAGGCTCATTACACATACTGCGGCGCGGTAACACCTCTCATAAGGTCTGCAAGTGACGGCGCAATGTTTTGGGATTAGACAAAATTGATTGCGACAGAGATTGCCCTTACGACCTTACGCCCTTTATTGTCTGCTAAATGCTGCGGAAACTAAGAAATCATGTTTACGCAGATAATATAACAAATTAATGTTTATATCACGGATATTATTTATTACATCTTAAAAATGTAGGTATGTATTGTGTTAAGAAATGGTATTTTATTTCATTTTGGTTTAATTGTTTGGTTTGTTTTGCTGAAGCTCCCCTTAAGATCTCATTATGTTTTTTCATTCTTGCACGCTGTATCCGCCTGTAAGTTCCGTTTACTTCTTTTTTATGTATGTACCGTGGAAACAAATGTTGGTGGATCAAATAAATAAAAAAAAAATCACAATTATTATTTTTCGATCCTAACGTATCTACCGCAATCAGCAGAGGAGGCAGAAAATTATGTAAAATTAAAAGTTATTTAAAATATAAGCATTTCCTAAGATGAAGATCGATTTCGTAACTGTTGCGTGCAACGAATATGTCAACATTTAACAGCTACGCCAGGACAGCTTCGAAAAGTAGTGAAAATGAAAAATGATGGCTTCACTCAATTCGCCACTAATTTAAGGTAATGTTTTAATCAGTATTCAAAACGGGATCTTATCGCGAAGAGACAACAGAAAGTGCATTGATAAAAATTCATACGTGCGGCGTGGCGGGGGTCGATGTCCGTCCTCGCGCCCTTCGACACATCTCCCGGCATTTATAGTTACTAGAATGACTCAAAACCTTTTTCGCTAATCAGTAATATTTATGATATATAAGAAATTTTACTGTACTTTATTCACTATCCATTGTATTAAAAAGTAAAATATTTTATTTATATTAAAAAAATTATAAATACAAATATTGATTGTCCACATTTATCCATACACGGTGAAGAATACTGTGCCATTTGACTCTTACCGTCGCTGTTATATAATTCATATGGTTCTACTATGTATGATGAAATTCTTTTATTAATTGGATAGGTGTACTAATTTTATGGAATTATAAGATTATGACAACCGATCTATTTCCTATCGGCTAATGTTAAAGGCCACCTTCGATACTACGTCTTTGGCAGCAACCCTTCTCAGCGCGTCCATGAGGGGGTGGTGCGTTCTGATTTATGACGCTCTCATCCCCTGCCACCCCGCTGACCCCCCATCTCAACCTTTCTCCCCTGCGACCCCCCTGTCCTCGCGCGATAATAAACGAGATTCAAGATAAGTATTTTAAAACTTTCTTTTTACATACTTTTAGAGTTGGTACTCTCGAGGTCTTAAGTGTCCGTTCAATCCTCAGTAACAATTTCACTCGCCACAATAAAGTATGCAACTCGAAAACTACCCGACAACTCGCTTAGAAACTGTAAAAATGTACAATCGTAATCATCACCATAACAACGGTGGGTTTTTTTTGTTTTCATATAGGTAGTAGTTACATATGGTATGTCTAAAAGCACTTTATTTAGCGATTTCGTCATCTCCGGTCCGCCGTCCGATCTCCAGAGTCCGGACTGGCATTTTGCGAACGAATTACCATAAACAATCGCACGATATCATTGTCGTTGCCTTTTCTTTACTCCTTACTGTATCTTACTTACGGCTGCGCTTGTATACGCGACTAAGCATTAAGAGCTTATGGCGACGGACACGCGACGCTTTGTGAGGCCTCCTCGTAAAAGGCAAATAAAAGTTATTTGCTGCCGGTCGTGTTAATCAATTCATGGCAATTGTAGGGATAGGGATGTTAATGAAACTTGGAATTCAAATTGTATTATTTACTAATAAAAAACAAACAGTTAGTCTAACAAGTTAAGAGGTAAAAATAAAATTAAGTCATTTCGCTACAAGCACTTAAACTGATTGAAGCCATGTGGCTGTCTAGGACCAAGTACGACTATTTCAACAGACAATGTTGTTTTTAAGCCAGTTAACTCATTCCTTCGGTATATAATTTATTGATTAACTAAAATTCGGAATTGTTTCTGTAATAGATATTAAACCTTGACCAAAAAAATTAAATTGAGTATTTGTTGACAGGATACTAAAGAGAAACTGCATCACCCACATCGAGGACCGCGCCTTTGCGAACACTCCGGCGCTGCGCGTGCTGTGAGTACTCAATCTGTCAAGTTTTTATTCGTTTATCAATGTCAAGTATTTGTGTATATAAATAAAATGACTTACGAACCTGTCCTGAAACGCCAGTAAATAGTGCGGGGACTATCCGTGCCCTTGCAAGTGTAGGGTACTTTGTAAATAATTGCCACAAGAAATCCCAAAACCAATCGCGTTAACAGTCAGACACTACTGCACTGCGCCACGATGCTTTCACTTACCTGTCGAAAATGTAACCAAGCATTTGCTATGCCTTTTAATTATAATAACTATATATTTCATAATTATAAAAACTATATATTAATAACCAAGATCCTTAACTACAAATACTGTTATTTAACTTATTCTTATGTGCATAACGTCTATTTGACCTGTTTCCCAAATTACCTGCCCAAAATATAGACAAAGTACAGTCGAGTTTTGCACGGATTCTTGAAAACTGTCCGACCCAATAACTGTTTATGAGCGCCGGAGTTATCCTAACAATTATTTCTTGAACTGAAACGACAAAAATTGCTATGAAAATAATATATTCATTTGGGAATATATATTTTGTTTAATATATTCGTATTATCTTATAATAATCATGATTATACTCATTAATGAAGTCCATGTTGGAACTGTAAATTACAATTTTGCAGGCGTGAGAAATGTAAGCTTAAATACAAGTATGGTAAGTGATGTCTTTACTTTAGCAGAAATTACCCTCAATTTAAAAGTAATAGAAGGGCACAACGAAAAAATACTATCGTACAGGTTTTTAAGTTAACATTTCGATATTAGGCTATTATGTTATATTAATAATATATTTATAAGTAGATCCCTTTGCGGTAGATAATCTTATTAGTGACGTCTAAATATAAACTAGCACTCATACACAAATGTACAGAAATAATCTTATCGGATGTGTGAAGACACACCGTATGGGGCGGCGCGGAGCCCGCGTGGGCGGCGCTCAGCACGGCGGCCTGCGTCATATAGAGCGAAATTATTAAATATAATACAATAATCATGCACCATAATGTCGCAAACTCATTTGCGTTAACAACGTTGTCGTATGTGTGTATATATTATATAAGTATGCGGTACTTCTATCATTGAAATATTTTAATTATTTCACTGTGGCAGTGTGTCTGATGCTCTCAGGTTTGAAACCCTTGAATGCTGGAACATCTAGTGTTTATAACAGTGCCCTTTTATATGTATATTATAAAATGATTTCTAAATGAAGTCTGAAGTCAGGTCATATTTTTCTTTAATGATTGCTTAATATTGTCCTAGCACAGAACAACGTTGCCTTATTTAAAATTTTATTTACTTAGTTATAACAATGAGCATGAACCAAAGTAGAATTCTTGTACTGTGTCGTGTTGTACCAATTGTCTTACTTTGGCAACCTCGTAAATGTCCATATTAGTTTTATAATACTGTATTGCCTGCCTGTATTGTAAGGTTTTTACAATACTGGCAGGTACGAATGTACGTGGCAGGTACGTACTGTGTGCGTCTATACACATAGATGTTGCTCGCAGTATATACCGATTATATGTAGCAGCTGACGTATTTCAACATGAAATACCGTTTTAAGATGAAATTTTATTATATATTCGAATTCCATAAAAACTCGGGAACTATAATCTTTTTATAAAAACACAATTAGAATCACACTATAAATATGAATCTAGTAGTTATAAATATTTCCGAGTTGGTGCTAAGCTATACTAGGTAATGTGCATGCAGTGAACTTCGCCGGACTCTGGAGCTAAACGCTCTGCGATCGCGGCCGGCGCGGTGTCTGCGAGTGTCTGATCATTGCTCTCGGCGGGGATCGATTGCGCGTAGGGCTGCCACGATCGATTCACTCTAAATAAATGTGTTAAATTATATAATTACTGTAGAGCATGCCACGAAACTTTATAATAACATCGTTTTAAATCAAAATAGGTAGTACATATACAGTTGCTCCTACAAGCCGAAATAGGTCAGCTGGGGTTGAAAACCAAAGAAATTAATGAAAAAAATGAAATGTTCACTGTAATGTTAGCTAAGTATGAGCTTCTGCATGCCTAGAAATAACAATTTATCGCAGTTTTGGCTGGTCTTTCCAGTTTATGAAACGGGAGCACAAAGGGCTCGATTCGTAACGTACAAACACCTGAATATGGATGAAGGCCTGACGAAGTACTTCAGAGCAGTAGTAACGCCTACTAGAATCTCCGAAGTAAAATAAAAACTACTGATTCGGAGATGTAAATCAACTTCTCTATATTGACCGCGCAAACTTTTCGACATAACTTCGGCCATTCGGGATGAACTACGATACGTAGTCCATCCCGAATGGCCAACATCAACCAAGAGCTAACGTTCACTCATAGAATATATGGAGATATATGGAGATAATACATGGAGATATACTATGGTATATAACATCTAAGAGAGCAGTGTACTCCCTCCGTCCTCTCCACCCAAGAGGTGAAAGAATCCTGGTACGCTCAAGGATACGGTACGGCGGCAAAAAAGCGTGAAGCTAAAAAAAGGTACGGAGCGTAGTGTGTTAATTATAATTATATTGTAAATATAATGAAAAAAGGTATCAAAATGGATTCTCAATCTATCATCCTAAAACTTTAACAACAAGATACAAACTTATTTATTTCTACTTCGAAAATAGATGTAGCCCTGGCTTCAGCACTAAAACCACGCGCACGGCGCATCCGCCGCCGCCGAAACAATCGCAGTCCATGTCTGAAACTCACATTACTAAAAAGTGAATAAATGTGCCGAAGCAGTGCCTGTCTCTTGATGCTTTATTTATCTAATTCTTTCTACAATGCTTTTATAAATTGACAAATAGGTACGGTTATCCAGCACCACACTTTATCTTAACATAGCATAGAGAGTTTGATTAAAAAATTATCCAAATAAATAAATTATAATAGCGATAATTTTTCATCTGTGCCACGTCAATATCCTTTTACAATGTTCTATCATTCGCTTAAATATCTAGGCAACAAAATATAATAAAGTAAATCATACATTCGATAAAAAATCTAAATTATCAATAGCCTTTTTGTAAAACAGTATCTGACTGCACTAAAGCTGTAAGTTATTAAAAAATAAAATTAAACAAATTACCACCTATCTATTTGAATTCCTCAACTGTAAAAATGTTTTCATAACAAAGGTCTTCTTATAAAAAGCTTTATAAATACATATATTTCAGTTAATAATTCATGAAATAAGAATTTATAAGTTGAGACTTTATGGACAAAATGAGTACCAATAAGATACATTACGCTACACACTAAACTAGGTATATTACGTAGTTTGTGTCTCTGTTATAAAAACATGCTAAAGCAAGTCCACTAAAGTCGAATAACCAATATATTTTCTCAGTGACATCAGTGCGTGCGCGATCTCTGAATATCTCGACAGTTGTTGCATTTTACGTCGTATATCTTAATATTTTTAACTGTGCCATGGGTTCAAATATTATTCGAACACATGTACATGTATATTTATAAAATGTTTTCGTTTTACTGAAAGAGTAAGAAATACGTTGGTTTTGTTGACGTCAACTATGGACATTGTGTAAATGAGTGAAAAAAGGAAACAAAACGATGATGACTGACTGACCACTACAGCCTCTATCCTACCTGAAATAATAGTTTGTTATTGCTATTATCTATCCGAGGCGCAGTAAACATACATCGAAGCGTCAGTAGCTTGGATTTAGTACTATCACAATTTATCAACAAAAATTATGCGGATATACAAATGTAGTAGCGTCTGTTATTTATAACATTTTTTAAAATGTTATTCGCACACTAAGAAAATTGAAAAAGACATATTTAGAAAGCGTATAAAAATTTTGAACGTGCGCGATTTGAACTCGCGCCTCTCGGAAGCCGTTCAAGAGGTGTTTTGTAGTAGCGTCTATAAATGTAGGTGACCAACGGAAACTCAAATTCGTAATAATATAAAAATAGTAGCTGCGGAAAACGGCAATTTAAGCGTGACCTCAAAAGAGAATCCCTTTGTACCTACACTACAAGTTGAGTCGCAGCTCGCAGCGCCGCTGTCGCTGTGTGTCGGCCGGGGTTGCGATAACGCTAACATATTTCATGCTTATATATTTTTCGTGAACATAATACCTAAATAAAACCCGTTACAAGAACATAAGAAGGGCAGCTTTAACGAAAACTTATAATCACTTGTTTTCTTAAAAACAAATATATATTTTTGTAAAAAGGTACGGTACTCTTAATTTTTTTTACAAGTTGTTATTTTTTTGTTAGAATTCAATACTATTTGATTTTTTCTGTTAATATCAATAATGTGTCACCCAAGACTAGGCAAAATAATAAAGAAACGTACAATCATTTTATCTTCAAACGTGTCCCGCAAATTGTCATGTCAGGAAAGATAAACCAGTACATAAGTTCCCTCATTTTATAGTTTCCGCCACTTTATAGACATCCTGTGTTGGCGAACACACGCCACACATTGTCAAAGCATCTCCAGAGCGATAGGAGCTTTTGTAATTTTTTGTCAATAATAGAAACAAATTTGGTCCCGAGCATGTTGGTAGCAACAACCATTGCTTGTACAAATAATGAATGTATATAATAAATAAGGATGCACGGTTCGTATTTATCATATTGTAGTTAATTATTTGTTAAATAATCCTTTTAACATTTTAAAAACTTTTAATGTGTGAAGTTCTTCCTTCATAGCGTATATTCAACATTAATCCCCTGATCGCTCGGCCCTGGGTCCGGCTAATGTCCTTCGCCCTCCTCGCACTCACACTTCCTCTCCTTACAGGCACGTCCTCGTTCAGTCCTCGCAATAAGTCTTGCCGAGATGTTTCGATTCAAACAATATTGTCAATGCAGTAACTTTAAAGTACCACATTATTAGAATTGCTTTATGAATGATTAACCAATATTTACCCTAATTTGTCACAAAGAAATTAAAAACAAAGAGAATACATTCTTATATTATTAAAGAGACACTTTCACCCGCAAGGCTGGCTATGCATCCACAACTCCTCTGATGTTGTAGATGTCCATGAGCGAAGACAACCACTTACCACCAGGTGGTCTATCTGGTCGTCTGCATTTTTATTATAAAACAAAATATATTATTAAAAAGCCCAAGAGAAGTCCGACTTATTTATGCGTTAGATTAATTTATTTGAGCTCAAGCTTATGTTTAAATATAAACAAACAGTAGGTTGAGAAAGCCATTAGCCACGGATTCGCCTGTCATTATTTATCAGAATACGGGATTTAGCTGGCAACACAAACAATACGCGGGTGTGATGAATGCTAGTGTTTAGAGTCGAGCTCTACGCTAATGCTACAATGTAACGGCGTAAATTATTAACATTATCCGAGCTGATGGATTTTTTCCCACGTCTGGATACCTCATACAGCTATGAAACTTCACAGTTATTAAGCTCTTAGGTCTATATTTTGTATAACTAACAAATAGTTAATCAGTGTTTATTGTTATAATATTCACCCATTAAAAAACGACTGATGATGAAGGACGAGAAAACTCTTCCATAATAAAACCGAACAAGATTGCAATTCGTAAAAAATTAAACGAAATTATTTTGCTATACAGACGGCTTGAGGACAATCTCCTGAGCGAACTGTCTCCTGCTATCCATCTCTTGCCTGCTCTTGAAGATTTGTAAGTTGTATTGTCTTTAAATCAAATTATCTTATAATCTAAACTCTAAGTTATATTTAATCTATACTAAAATTCCCTGTGTAGTAAAACTAAACCTTTATGACGAACTGAAACAATTTTCCTTTTAATAATTTGATGTGAATTTGACAGATCCCTGGCCAACAACCGCGTGGAGCGCGTCTCCGCAGGACTTCAGGCGTGCTCACGGCTGGCGCGACTCGAGTTACGCGGCAACCCGCTTTCGCAGCTGCACGCGCACGCATTGTCACATTTACCCAAACTCTCCACACTGTGAGTATATATCAATACATTACCTTATATAACCTTATCTATATAGTAATTAAAGTAACTATCATAAAAAGCCCATGTTCTGTGTCCTGCGGCGATGCCATCAAATGTATGACTATATTTGCGTTAGTGTGTGATTATATCATTAGTAGAGGGAATGCTAATATAAGTTTCATTTATCCTCTAGTCTAACAACGCAAAATGTCTTCACAGTGAGTGGAAACTGGGAAATGGAATGTCTTAAAACTAGGTCCTCTCTAAATGTGAAGATAAAAATTGTGTAAAGATTTCTTTTTTATATGAAAAAAGGAAAGTACGCTAATATTATATTAAGAAACAATCCTAGCAATTACGTAGTACCTTAGTTTATTTTCTACGCGTCCCTTTCTCATAGGCAGATAGACAGGTATAAACAAAGGTACGTTCATATCCATATACGTCCACTTTCCATATCAGCTTAGATGAGTTGCTTAACTGGCAAGAGATTCTTTCTTAGAACTAGTTTTGTCTCTTGTTACCACCATTTAAGCAGCAATTAACAAAATGATAATGAATATAAGGGCAAAAACATTACCTGTGAATATTTTAAGATATATAATTAACAATAAATATTCTCTGTCCATACAGAGAATTCTTTGTAGTGATTGTTTACTTAATGGTATGTATAATGTATATGCTTTAAAAAATAATGTCCCGCTCCGAAAATCTTACTATTTATATTTAAAAATAAATATATTTTTATATAATTTATGAACAAAAGCTTACAGTGCTGCATTACTATCGGAATGTCCTTGATCAAAATTGAATATGATATGGATGATATAAAAGATAACCTCAATTGTTGTAAGGTCTGTCCTAGTTTTGGTACATGTTCTTAATGCAAGTTCGCTATCGTGTTTACCAGCCAAGTGGCTACGTAAAAGAGAGTTTGAAAACTCATAAGAAGCTCGGAGAAAACACCAACTACGGCAGCTTGCCAAGTCGTTGTAAGAATTTTATATCACAAATATTATTCTATGATATAATTTTCTTTGTTATTTTACTTTTATATATTATAAGTTCAAAAATATATTAAATATAAGTTTTTAAGTACTGTATGCGTTTGATACAAAAAAGTCTCTGTCTTTCCGTCAAACCAGCCATTCCATCTTTATATGTGGCAGTGTTAGTAACATGCTCCGATAGCGCTGTGAGCACTGGCGGTCGAACGCGGTCGTCAGCTGCACGTCGCCACAACCGAGATGAACGAATGACAACGCGGTGACTCAGTCGGTGCAGTTTGGTTCACCGAGGTCGCCTGCAGACACGTCGTCGTGCGTGTGGCGAGGGTGGCGGGGATGAGGCGGAGGGAGGAGGCTCGAAATTCAGGATACTCACACGGCGGATGCCCGAGTTTCCAATTATAGATAATGTCAGTATCGAGTGACCCGACCGCTTAAACGTGTCGCGAACTCGTAGTCATCCGCGAAGTGGAGTCGACGTTATTGAATTAAGCAATAAATTATTTATTAGGTCATGGCTATGGCGAGATTTGCCGCTATCGATAATAATTATAACATGAACACAATATATTATGCCCAAAAGGAATTAGGCACAAGGCCTCATCAACGCGAGTCGCTTTTTTTGCAGAAACTATTTTAACTTAATGCGCCCGCGTCATTGATGTAAATGCGGTGGATATTTTTTCTTCAGAATTTATTATTGTAATAATATCGTGTGTGCACTATACAGAATACTGTCGGAGGCACGCGGGCTGGGCCGGCTGCCGGCGCTCAACGGCTCGGCGCGCCTGCGTACGCTGCGCGTGGACCGCGCGCACCTCACGCACGTGCCGCGGGAGCTGTGCGCGCACGCACCGCAACTACGGGCATTGTTAGTACTATAATTGCGCCGACACTATTTTGCATTTATTTCGACACATTTTACATTGGCGGAGCGTGATATAGAATGACAAGGCTGCGTATTTCGACGCTGGAATGGTAATGTACTTCCAAGTAGAACGATTTGACTTAGCATTTACATGCTTGTTAATGTTATGTGCTTGCTAAGTAAAGTGTTTTCACATGTACCAACCAGAGCTCTCTTTATGTGTAATTTTTGCATATTTCCTATGTACCTACCGGTACATTTTACGAATTTTATTAATTCTGTAAAATTGTATCTACATAGTCTATTAGTTGTAGAAGATAACCTCTACAAACCATGCTAAACATAGATGTGTGGAAGTAAGCTCATAATTTTATGTTATTAAAAAAATATATATTTTTTTTAGTATATTCCAGAGTAATATTATTGAATGATTTACTAGTAATATAAACATTATTGAATGATTTGATGCAATGTACAGATGCTAGCAATATTGCCTACATCAGCATTGACATATGTGTCACCTTCTAAACGAGGTTAGAGGCACAAACAAACCTCTCCCCGGTCCGAGAGCAATCGATCACGTTTCATCTCACAACCTCGACCGTATCATTGAAGCTTACATGATTATTACAATTCGCCATTAGCGTGGGCCGCGTGCGCTAGCTACTTGGCAATGCATCCATGCAATTGAAGCGCCTAGCGTCTATTAAATATATTCGTATTGTGAAATGTAAAGCTCGATGTAGTAACATTATTTACATGTTATTTATCCATCGTTTGTTTTACGATAATAGCTTCTGATATTTCTGATATGAGTAGTCAATGTGTTATTAAAATAGTTGACCTTTTTCCCAGGGACTTGCGTTCCAATCAGTTGCAGCGAGTGCCGCAACTACACGACTGCACGGAACTTCGCGTACTGTAAG
Source organism: Podotricha telesiphe (assembly GCA_038994665.1). Lineage (NCBI taxonomy): Eukaryota > Metazoa > Arthropoda > Insecta > Lepidoptera > Nymphalidae > Podotricha > Podotricha telesiphe. The sequence continues at coordinate 200,457 of JAOYRR010000426.1, read as the reverse complement.
TGTTATTACATCTTTTGGTTCATCAGGGAGGTTGCCAGTGTACGATCTTTTATTCCTATCTAGTAAACAAAAATTAAATAATAGTAATTTATAAACAAACCTTTATACAGTACAAAACAGTTCAAACGCAATTTAATTGTAGAGCACAGCTAGCTATCTATCACCACGTAGTACTTAGTCTTGCCATAAATAATGTCACAAAGTTAAACATTTTTTTTATTGTACGTAACATTTATTACTATAACAGTGTGTTAGTTTAATACATTAATATAAAACTATAAAAAATATATAAAGCTTATTCGAAGTGATCTCCATTGGCTGCAATACAGTCCTTTATGCTTGAGCCCAGTTATCAATAGCAGCACACACTTATGGGGAAATTCTTCACTGTCAATCGTATGAATTACTTTAGGGACTCCAAATTATCATGGCATTTAGATTAACTTTACTCTCTAAAACTGACTATTAATCATAATTCATAAGTTCAGTAAACAAAAATTATCTGTAATCTCTCTGTAAGTGATTTTACCACCATTATCTTTTTTAAATGATCAATTAAAATATGTTGTCGGACAAACAAAATATTATAATATATATGTTTAAAAAACATCTCGCAAACAATCTCGAGCTCTTAGATTATAAATTGTTCGATTTTTTATTATCGGATTCTTTCTTTAAACTGAACTGAACTGAACACTTAACCACTCAGTCGGAGCACAAATTACCACGGTCGCCAGTGCCGTCCTAGCGTTCACTACCACTATGACAGTAGTCCCCACAACACCTTGCCCCCGCTACTGCATCCCTTTATTTCAATATGTTACATCTACCTTTCACGAAAAAGTAACAAAATTTAAGTGTATAATAAATAATAACAACTACAATGATACAACCCTAATTCAACAATAATTTAATAACATCCAATACCCCTCAAGTAATCACTATCTATAAGTTTCGGTAAGATGTCTCAAATATCATTCCTGTGAACATACAGTAAATTTACTAATAACAAAATCATGATAAATTAAGATTTTCATTGTTTGATACTATTAATGTCCTCTTCTTTCTTCTTTAGCATCTACACATACTTCTTACATTTCCCCACTGTCTTTCAATATTTTTTAAGTGAATTCTATTTCTTCTTAGTTCTTGTCCATTTTAACCTCATTTTCTACTTCTACTTCTCTACCGTTCTTATTAATTACTATATATAGGTCATCACTTAATGTGCTCGACAATTTATTTTCCTTTGTCATATTCTTAATATATATTTTAATCCCTTACATTAATCATACTCTCCTTGGCTCGTCTTTATCTATCACTATATTCCTTCCCTTTGGCTTTTATTTTCATATCCCTGTCCTTCACCTCGAGATCTACATCGGAAAATTCCATGTCTACAATAGAGGGCAACTTGTCTTTAAATGGTCGTCTATAAAACAATTCTCCAGGGGGTTTACCGGTCACTGAGTGGTCACAAAATTTTCTAATGATTCACTTTTTGATCCAAGTAGTTGCTAAGAATCGCTTCTCGGACCAGCTGCAGTTCAACATCCACTTCGCTAGCCAGTTTTAAGACCTTTAGGGAAATAGCAGTGGGGCATGCCTCGTTAACTATATTAGCTACTTAGCAATATTATTTTTCCCCGGGTAGTAGCTAATTTTAAAATTATATGATTGTAGGCGTAGTACCCAACGTTCGATTGGAGCACAAGGTTTAGAAGTAGCCCTAAAAGCCCTAAAAATACTTCTAAAGGCTTGTGATTAACTGATGAACTGAATAAGCCTGTGTTAGACCAGTATATACAAAGGGTAAACATGACGGTTATGCTAATTATCGACCTGTGACACTTTCATGCGTTGATAAAATTGTAGAAAAGTATATCTGCGAACAAATACATCGGTTTTACAGTAAATATGAAGTGATAACAAAAAATCTATTTGGATTTGAACCTGGTGAGGGTACGAGGTCAATGAACACCTAAACGACAAAAGACACGTACTGGCCCTTTTTATTGATTTTTCATATGCATTTGACATCTTGCAGTATAAACAGCTGGTCAAGAAACTCGATAATTGTGGAGTACGAGGTCAAAATTGCACTTTTTGCTATCCATTCGCAGATGACACATATCTGCTAGCTGCTAGCAACAATCTAGATAAAGCTAGGCAATTACTACAAACGGATTTTGACAGTTTTACAATGTCGGTCCATGATGCAGCTCTAGTTCTAAATGCCAATAAAACTAAGCTATTGATTATTAAATCATCTTATATTAAACAATTACAATGCAAAGTACTGTCGCCCACAATCATGACTGCTGCATGCAGCTACAAATATATCATGCATCTGTGGGGACATAGAAATAGTTAAGAGACGCACTTATCCCGAACTTATAATCAATAGTAGCTTCAGTTGGATTCATCAAATCGACCACATTTGTAACAAACTTAAACAGTTCTTAGCTGTTATTAAAATTGTAAGAAATCGTATTCTATTCAAGGTCAAGCTTTTGTTGTATTACTCTCTAGCCCACTCAGTATATACAGTATGAACGAGTTATGGTCGAACATACAGAACATACATAAATAAAATATGTAATTTACAAGTTAAAATGTTAAAAAATATAGTCACTCATAATATATTACGTAAATATTATAACTATGAAATAAAAATTTTTAAATTTTACAAAATGTTACCGATACACAGTCAATAAAATTTTAATTTATTAATAAATTTTTTTTTTGCAATGTATTTAAAATAAACGTTAAACATTCTGTGTATACGCGATACGTCCGGTCGAGTAAGACTCGAACCCACAACCGATCGTGATAACCATTGTGTCACGATAGTCTCATATTTATTTCTATAATAATATTGGATTGTGGTTTTTTTAAATAATTGTATAATGTACGTACAAGAATGCATGCCTGATATACTTTTTAAATTATATCAGTAACCCTCTGTAATCGATCATCGATCATTCATAGGCAAGTCCTATTAAAAATCAAAATAACACCATCAACTGGTCTGCAAGAAAAGTCGACACTAAGTAAAATCGATATCTTTGTTCTGTTATAAGTATATAATCATCGCATGCGGCTCTCACGCCCATATCAGGTCAACTAACGCAGTTACCATTAGCAATTATATTGGTATTAGTATGCAGCCGCCGACGCGCTCCTGCAGGGCGGCGCCTCAGATACTCGGAAAATTTAACCGCAATCACCGATGAGTGCATAACTTGTTTAACAAGAATGTATTTCAATGGTTTTAGACAATATTGACGGTTGTCGTGGGATTGGTTGAAGATGAGATTCAGACTCAGGAGAATGAATATATTTTAATTAAATTGATTTTTTGCGATTTTAAGTTCCGCCATTCAACTCACAATGTCCCGGATTTATGCGAAAAGTGAAAAATTGAGTGTCTATTCTACACACTCAATTTTTCACAATTAAATTTCACTATTCTAGTGATTCTACAAAAGATTTTACATAACCTATGTAAAAAGCATAAGCAACCGTTAGAATAGTGTCATAATAGCTCATATTTTCCAGGGACTTGTCCGACAACCTGGTAGAGTCTATAAGCGAGGGCGCGTTGCGCGGGCTGCGGCGCCTGCACGATCTGCTCGTGGCGCGCAATCGCCTCCGCACCGTCACCGCCGACACCTTCGTGCACACGCCGAGGCTGCAGCTACTGTCAGTACACACTACACACTACACGACACTACGTTACACTTAAATATCTCGCAATTTCCACAAAATCCGAAATTAACATATGAGTACATATATTAATTTCTAATTTATGTATGAGCTTTATATTTGTAAGGAATATAATTAAGTGAAGGCGATACTCTTACTTATAATTAATTTCATTTACAATATGCATATTTCATGTGAATATTAATAAAACTAATAGGATTATAGCGCGAGTAACTACTGTAATCCTTCTTAAATTTATTATCTATTTATATAATTTATATCGTAATACATATGTATGTATGAGGCGAGTGCGGCGATCGGTCGCTCGACCTGTAAAAAGCTATCAATCATCAGTAAGTTAATTGAATATTCAGCAGTAGCGGTGCGCTGGTGTCGGTCTTGTTCTTACCACAAATGGTCACACGTGTTCTTCCGCACCCATTCGCCACTTCGTCTCTTACTTACATATTATTTATAATCTTAGATTTTCCATATATCTTAACGATATTTTAATTTGTTTAAAAATATTAAAATAGTGTATATTTTCCACACGATAGAAGTGTAATTAGAGTTTCATTTTAAAAGTTGTTGTACGCAACTTCGTTTGCGTGGACTATTGACCTTGACAATTCCAATTCCAAATATGTTCCAGGTCTTTTAATTTTGCCAACAAAATATTCCTATCACACTGACGATTTTTTGTTAAGTCGGAATTTCATTATTTCTTATAGTTTCGTCCGTATTATTGTCAAACAGACATACAGACAGACAAATATCTTAGTATCATATTCTGTTACATTGTTTTAGTCTACCTCAGTAATGTTTTCGTCAATATATTCGAAGTACAGCTACATATTTTACTTAAAAAAAATTATACGTTTTCTAAATTTAATTTTAAAAAAGTATTAAGTTTATGCATAACAAAATGTTTAAAACACGTACTATATATAGTATAAATATATTGTTAAAAAGATTGGAAACGAATTTTTTTTATTGTTTTTCTATTTTGCTCTACATAAGGTATTTTAAGTACGAGTAAAATTAGCACTTCAATGTGGCTGCTAGTAACAAAGTATAATTTCTAATCATTTGTTGCGTGTGCAAATGTTTATTTAATGCAATGCTTATGTTAATTGCTATTCCTTTATTTTATTTTGTACATTAAATTAGGATGAGTAGGGTGTTGATCATGAAATCATGTAATTTCTATTCTAGGATATGGCCTCGATATTTTTTCGCAGATTAAATCCTATAGACGTGCTTGTCTTCTTTTAGTGTAGCTATTTTCCGTTGATATAATATAATGTATCAACGTAGTTACAGTTTATTCGCTTTTTTCATTCCTCCTTTCCTTTAAATTCACTGCCTAAATTTCCGATCTAAAACAGCTAATATTTGTACTTTGTTGATCGACTACAGAAAATTTAGCACGTTATACACGTGTGTGCTTTCATCGTCCATCCATTCCATTCTTTTCCACAACACGAATTCTGACGATCCGTTAACAACGTCAGCCACAAACTAAATGTGAAGCAGCTATTGAGTTTGCGGTGTACGTTTTAAGCCGCGACGTCGTCGGCAGCCAGCAACCGGCAGCCGCCCGCAAGCAACTCTACTAATATTAATAGTTGCTAAAGCAATTGACGACGCGGACGAGTTACTGGCTTTCAACAAATATTAAGCGCTAGTTACGTGTAATAGCGTGACACGTGACTCTACACAACGACGCAACGGCGAGCGTTTTCCAATTAACTGTGAAACATACGAGGAGAGTCTACTCTATTTAACAATTTATTGGAAAAACTTGAGCGTAGCAACATTGCGTCGGGCGCAGAGCTACATATATATATGTATATGTATATTTATGTACCTATATGTGTGTGCGTGTATGTATGCATGAGTATACGAGTACATGTATTTGTAGTATGATGCAATCACAATATACAAAAGGCACCAACACGCGGCGTCGCCTGCGGGGCTTTATCACCTACATACATCTTTGTATTTATTTAAATACGTCTGCTTTCAGAGACCTCGAGGACAACCAAATAGAGCACATCGACATGGAAGCGTTCGTCCCTGTTTCTAAATTAGAAGACATGTAAGTTCATTTTCACTGTCTGTGTGCGCTTAGCTAATATTTAGTAACTTAAATATTTATACCAAACAGTATAAGAATCTAGTCTTTTCTACAGTCACAGGGGCTTTTTGGTTGATTAGCTGTGTTGTTTATCTAATATATGTAGAGGTGTATCTCGATCAACGGATCTCGGATTCCTCTTATTCTAGCTCCTTCTTTCCCACCTGAGAACCTGCTGAGAGGTTAATATTAACCACCCACGTGAGATAAACCGATACGCTACGTTTTTTTTCGTGAGGAAATCTTTTACGGATACCAACCCGAACGGGGACGCGGAAGTGGTTATGTGCGACTCCGGCAATGCAGGCCGTCCGTATACCTACTTAAACCTCACGGTGCTCCTTCTCGACCGCCACTAGCTAGCGCCACGGGAACGCCAATCTTCCATGAACCCCGGTGGCAAGAGCCAGCATGTCACGTCGCGAGTCTATTATACCCCAAGCTAACCGTAGTAATAGCCGTTGTATTCATGTACTCCACAACTTATTACACTGGCCTATATACGTTTGACACGTCCTTCCTTGCGTTTGCGACAGGCGGTCGTAGATAACATATTATGTGGGTGTCATACTCTTGCTGTATGCATTTTGTAATTTCTTACTCGTTGGTTAGTACATATACTTATTGCAAAATATTTAGAATTCGTTTAAAAATTAATAATTAGGTTATTCTTTATTTGACGAGGTATAAGGTGGTAGCTCATAACTTATAACTCGACTTAATAGTGGTATTTTAGTTTGAAAAAACCATTCTTTTTATTATTAGACAATAATGAAAGAAACAATATATCTTCCCAATATCGCTATAAATACTGTCAATTACCCATTGAATTAGCTTAAATGCGATGACATTAACGATGAAATAGTGCAATTTGGTTATAAGTTGCTCTATCGTATCGTAATCGCAGGAAACTGCCCGTCCAAAAGTACGTTTTGTATGTATTACAAACCCGAAGGACTGACCCGGAGATGATTATGCTAGAACATTCTGATTGATATCTGCAGCCAATTAAATTATTTTTCTTCCAGATTTCGTTTCGCTTCACTTAAATTAATCTCATTGTCACTATAGATAAGAAATTGAATCCCACAAGTCGCACTCATCCACTTCCACAGGTTGAGTGGAGATCTCTAGTCACAAGACAGCATGGTCAGATGCAGTAAAGCCAGAGTGAAAGCCTGCTTGTTCGAACTGTTAGAAAATAAAAAACACTTTACTACTGAAGAAATTTCTTAGACATGTTATTTAGACTACAGAGTTAGACTAACTTCTAATTGGAAAAATATTTAAATAAAATGTTATAATTAATGCTGACATAATATAATTTATAAAACACTTTTGGTTAGTTTGGTACAAACAGTGGAAAATTACCGTTGCTGACGAAACATGTTAGAAGAACTAATTTCGTTCATAACATCTCCCCCTTAAAAGACGTGGGTTATCCTTTAAATAAACAAAAAAATTTTTATCAAATTTGAACTTAATCATATAAAAAAATTACTCATTAAGATCTCAAAAGTTATATATTAAAAATAAATAGTTTGTTAATTAACAAAATTAAAAATTACTTAATTTTTTTAGCTTTTTCCGAGTTTCTGAATAAGACTTTATTTTCCTTCATTTGTAACTGCGGCAAACTTTTAGTGCACTTTTTTTATCATATTACTTCATGGCATCAGTTAATTCAATAGATGTGTTAATAGTTAAACCACTATGAGTAGATTTTGTATTATAACTTTGGTTGAATATTTGAAGGCAACAAGATGTATCTTTATATTGTTTAGTATAACATTTCTATAATTTATACAAAATAAATATAAATATAGAAAATATAATAATAGTTTTTTTAACTTAATTTTAGAATAGGAGATTGACTTTCGACTTGATTAATTTCTTTTTTTATTATTATTTAATATATGACATGCTAAATTTAATGATTTTCCAATTCATATAAAAATCTTGCTTATAAATTTTAGAGGCTTCTGGGAACGTATCTCGATTATCTTCTGCTAACTGTTGTAACGCCATCATTACTAAAAATGGTGCACATCTCATGCCAAGCCAAGCCAATAATGTATCCAGATGTTTTTTTGAAAACATTGATCAGTTTTGATTTTTCGGATCAATCGATATATTTTAGGTATATCAGCTGTCACTATGAACTTGTACTGTGTCCATTATAATATTAATGACAGCTTTTTGTAACTTACCCGGGTATATAATATCATTTAAACTAATTCCCATGGACGTCCTCGACGACGCTTTGCAAACAGCTCAAAGTTTACTTACGTCCACTTTTACTTCATGCTGTACCCAATGATATAGTAAATAACACTCCGGTGAGCTGTTATCATTCCTTTTACATTCACGCATATATTTTAAGTCTTTGTTTTCGCACATAATTTTGCTCTGTATTGCTCAGACATGCTTCTATAGCATGTTTTTCATATGAAGAAGTTGTGCAATAACTATGTTTTCAATAAGCCCACAGTATTTAATTTTTCTTTTTTAAGAGATAATCTCACAACGTAATGTCTACTTGCTAGGCGAGTCGTTTTCGCTTTCGCTTTGAAAAAATATATACAGTCGTAATCCTCGCTAGACGTATTTAAACTTTCTTAATATGTTGAGAACACATCCCAAAACTTTCTGTCTTCCTAGATACTATACTACTACGAAATCGTTGGCGGGATTTGATATAATAATTGTATCAAATGACAAATGCCACCTCAGTCTACCTGTGACTACGGACTACTGTAAAGAGTTCGAAACGTCGGGTTCTAAAATGTATTTTCGAATACCAATATTATACGCGATCTGGTTAAAACTAATTTTATTTTATAATGTGTAATAGTCGTGAAAATCAAAGAACTTATTATATTACTACGTTACATAAAAAAGACTTTGTCATATTCCCACATAAAATCTAACCTAAAAGACACAATACCGTCTTTTCTTCATCCGTTAATACCGATAAGCATACCTTAAGAATAGACATCAGCCCTAAATAAAAGATTCACTTATATACCGATTACCGTGCATATGTGACCGTGTAGATTTGTTAAAAGATTAAATAGGTAATTTCTTAATGAAATATGATAAGAATGTCGCTATTTAAAGTAAACTTGCTAAATAAAGATTAGCATTCGGGTAGGATATCTAAGACCGGTGCAGATTCCTCCCTATGAGACACAGCTCTGATTTTGTATTAATATTTTTATTCCAGTAAGAGTAGTGAATTAAATTAGTTAATTAGCTCATAATTTTTTATGCTGATACTTGAGATACTTTTTGACATGTTGTCGTAACAAACTCTCAAATATCTCAAAATAACTGAACACACATGCTGATTAAACGGATTTAGGGCTCTGTATTAAAGTACTGAAAAAAGACGAAAGTGATATGTACATAATAAGTAAAAAACAAAATCGTAATGTTTAAGAAACGTGGGTAATAACAAGTTCCCGGTGCTACCGGCGAGCGGGCTGCAGCGACTGCTGCATCTGAAGGCGCACAACAACCCGGCGCTGCGCCGCTTCCACCCCCCGGACCTCTTCCCCAGAATACAGGTTAACTACTTTTTTCTGCTTTATCTACTAAGTCGCGCATATATAAACTATTTACTCCACAGTATGAAAGATGTACTCTTTACATTTTATCTTCTTTTACACAAGCAAATGTTTGGCACAAATCTACGAAATAATAGATTGAATTGATACATCCGACAGACACTGGTGCTGTCGTACGCATACCACTGCTGTGAGTTCATGCCGCTGATGGAGGGCGGCAGCGCGGCGGCGGTGGATTCGCCCGACGCGGAGCTGGAGCAGTTCAGCGACCTCGTGCTCCTGCCGCCCGCGCACGTCGACCTCGCCGCTTGGGCCAACGCCACAGACATCTGGCCACACTACTGTGCGTTTTTCTTGCCATTTAGTATCCTACATTTACGTTACGTTTCACAGATTTTATATTCCAAATTTTACTATAATCTATACTATATATATATATATACGTAATACGTTATGTATATATTTATTACATTAATGTAATAAATATTGTCCTTTATAAAGGATGATACTAAAAGGAATATCTTAGAAGATATTACAAGTTTAACAAAAGCGGGTGGGTGGTCGTCGCGTTTGGTTAAATATGTTTTATAAGTCGCTAATGGCAGCAGAGGAGAGCAGGAAGCTAAAAAGACTGCCTCGTCTGAAATACATAAAAAGTCGAAATTAGTGACTCAAACCTGTCCAAGCGGCAAAAAAATATACATTTTCTGAAATATATTTTTCTTATCCAGCAAAGTGGTCTACCACTATTTAAACATATTATATTTTGTCAATTGACACAATATTATTTTCATAATTCAACAATGTTATGAATTTGGACAAAGTTATTGCGAACGTGGGCGGGCGAATAAACGAAATACAACATAGCATTAGTCGCGTAGAGTATGCAGGCGAGGCCGCGATCGGGTCGCTAGTGTCAATAATAAAACTTCTTAATAGAATACTCAATAATGTTACAATTAAAAATAACATCGCTGTACATTAGTTATTGATCACATTATTACATAATACAATTTTTGATTTTAAAATGTAGCATAGTGAATAAGCTTTATTGATATTTATTGAAATACAAGTATCTTAATGTGTTTAAGTTTTACTGTTATCTAGTAAATGCTACTGGTGAGAGAGGGTCACGACTAGCGGCGGTGGAGTGGGGCGGCGTTGGTGCGGCTGAACTTAAGTTTTCTGGAGCTCGCCGCGTACGATGCCTGCCATTACCTGGTACATTTCTTTATATTACATAGTAAACGTTAAAAAAACTGAAAAGTGATTTTTATTAATTGAAATACATGCATTTAGATTTTGAACTATGTACTCCTCATCATTAGGTCCGTTTCTGCCGTGCGTGGATCTCTTCGACTGGTGGACGCTGCGATGCGGCGTGTGGGCAGTGTTCCTGCTGGCACTGCTCGGTAACGGCACGGTCGTCTTCGTGTTGGTGTTCAGTCGCAGCCGCATCGATGTACCACGATTTCTTGTTACCAACCTCGCGGCGGCTGATTTCTTTATGGGAATTTATTTAGGTAATTTGTTGAATACTATATTTCTTGATATGTATTAAAACAAATTTATATTTAGTGGATCGACAAATCCACAATTTAGGAATTTATTTCTGAAACATAATATCGCCCAAATGTAGTCGTGCGCGTTCGCGGCACTCATTGAACAGTAAAGTTACTTAAGACGGCTCGCCAGGTGGTAAATTTTCTTTTAAGACCTGTATATAAGAAAGCTATAAATAATAATTGTTATACATGTTTCTTGACGTATAAAATTTTATTGCACCATAGGTTTCCTGGCAGTAGTCGACGCCGGAACATTAGGCGAATTTCGAGCACATGCAATCGCGTGGCAAATGTCAGGCGGGTGTCGCCTGGCGGGGTTCCTGGGCGTGCTCTCGTCCGAGCTGTCGGTGTACACTCTGGCCGTCATCACGCTGGAGCGCAACTACGCCATCACGCACGCCATGCATCTCAACAAGCGCCTGTCGCTTCGCCACGCGGCCGTAGTGATGGCGGCGGGCTGGGCCTTCTCACTGGCGGCTGCGGCGCTGCCGCTGCTGGGGGTCTCCGACTACCGCAAGTTCGCCGTGTGCCTGCCCTTCGAGACCGGCACGTCCGCCTCTCTCGGGTACGTCGTCACGCTCCTCATAATCAACGGGCTCGCGTTTCTGGTGCTGCTAGGCTGCTATCTCAAGATGTACTGCGCTATACGCGGCTCGCAGGCGTGGAACTCCAACGACTCTCGCATCGCGAAGCGAATGGCGCTCTTGGTGTTCACAGATTTTCTGTGTTGGTCGCCAATAGCTTTCTTCGCCCTGACGGCGGCATTCGGCGCACAGCTCGTGTCGCTCGAGGAAGCGAAAGTGTTCACGGTGTTCGTGCTACCGTTAAATTCGTGCTGCAATCCTTTCTTATACGCCATACTCACTAAACAGTTCAAAAAAGATTGCGCTCTCGTCTGCAAAGCTATCGAAGAATCCCGCGTGACTCGCGGCATTGGTCGATGCAGACACTCCTCGAACTTCAGCAACCGACAGACACCGGCCAATACTAACAGCCTCGCGGAGCGCTCCTCGAGGGGCCAGCATGGGGCGGCGTGCGCTTGCCGCCGCCTGCTGCCCGCCGGCGCAGTCACGGCCGGCGCTGGCGTGGCCGTGGCCAGCGAGGCGGGCGGAGAGCGCCTGCTGCGCTGGCTGCGCGCCTGTGGCCGCCGCTCCACAGCACCCGCGCCGCCCGCGCCGCGGCAGCCCCCCGCGCCGCCCGTCCGCACCGGCTCCGTGTCGTCCTCCGTGGAGTTCTCGTCGTCTCGGTCGGACTCCTGGCGGACGTACGGGCGGCCGCCGCCCCCGCCACGACGCGCCGCCTCCTGGTTGGTGGCGCGTAAAACATCCCAAGACTCGAACCTGTCGTCGTCCCGCAACGATTCCTCGGGCTCCAACGCCACGGCGTCGACGGGCACGTGGCGCACGTCGCGCTCGGGCGGCAGCGCGGCGGCTGGCGCGGCGGGGGCGGCGGTCGGCGGCGGCGGGCACTCGGGGGCGGCGGCGGGCGGGCGGCCGCGCCTCACGCGCCAACCCGCAGTGGTGGCCGACGAGCCCCCTACGTCGCCGGGCGCGCTGCCGCCGCCGCGGCTGCTGCACACCATCCCGTCGGCGGCGGAGACGGAGGCGCAGGCGGAGGAGGTGGACGCGCGCTGAGCGCCACCAGCTCATCACTCATCACCGCCCCCGCCGCAGCTCCGGGGTCGGCATCAGTGTCTTATCGTACCGTCCATTAGCTGCCGTCTCCGCGCCGCTCCCGAGCCACGGTCGTCCACATTTCCCCACATCCTGCAGCTACACGCAGACGATCCAACGAGACCACTATACAGTTGTCATCGGATCGTATCGCCAAATATATACGTATGTCTTCTCGTCGTCGATCACGAACAGTCGCTTTTGTACAGTATTAAAGAAACCATGACAATTATAGTGTTAGGAAATAGTGTAACGAAGATACGATATTTATTTAGAAAAATAACATTAAGTATAACAAGGCGTAAAGTTCTAAGGGAATGTATTCATAGCTAGATCATTCATATACATTTCCTAGATCATTCATATACATTGTCCTTGTTTATTTACAAAGAGCATAGAAGATAGCGTAAGTAGTTGAAAGTGTACATATTTCTGCATGTAGAGGAGAGTGAGGGCCTCGGTCGCGTGTCGAATGTAGCACGCGCTGACGAGCCTTTCGTCCGCAAGGACCGGAGCAGTATTCGACTTCAGTATGTTGTAATTCATTACTACAAATAATGTTATGTTGATATAAGTTAGATTTTATATGACATAGAGTTTATAATAGTCTTGCAGAGGTCACCACCGCGTCCTTATGTGTATATAATGTAAGTTTATGCTGAAACGATTCTATAACAAAGTGAACAGTACCTCATTTTAGCCACTTGTTGAACATTGTTTTAGATGCCAAAAGAACCAATTATACTGAAGACAATAAAAGTTGAGCATTTTTAAGAAAACGTAATTGTGCTAAGACTGCAGCTAACACCGCGCAGTAAAGTTAATAGATGTGCGTAGATGCACTTTTATGTACTCTGTTTCTCAAAGCTTAAGAGAATATATTTAAATGAAGCTATGTGTAAGAATTTTTTTTTTTGCATTTATAAAGATCAAATGATATTGTTATAACAATAATATGTTTGATAACCTATTTGTTTCCGCCAGTAAATCAGTCGTTATATATAAATATTCATTATTTATATATGATAATAAACACTTCTGCCAAGATTAATAAAATAAAAATTTCCATGAAATATAAAACTCGCCGAGTACAAATCTAGCATATTTTTATTGTTTAAGTCATTTAATATTTTGTAACATTGAAATGTCTGTGTTTTCGAATATTATATTATTTTAGTTTTCCTTACGGTGTAATATGTTTTTATAATTGTATGTTAATATTTGTGCCATAACGCTGTCACTCCATAGCGCTTAGACCTCATACAATACATTATGGTCTTTAGATACGACATATAAGTAAGTAATTAGCTAGTTGCAAGTGAAATTGATAAATACAGGCGTTATTACTTTATATGAAAATAAAACACGATTTATTCAATTTTATATATGTATTTTTACATATACTTTTGATGTTACAATTACAACAAATACTCGTATAGTGACAGTATATTTTTAAACATAATCTATACATATATTATTAGTCATATAAGTGAATTACGAATAATAACTGCCTATGTTCGTTGTCTGTTAGCACTCGGCAAGTGCGCGCCGCACGCGTCTGTTTATTGAACATGTTAGAGTGGTTAAAATGTTATTTATTTATTATTCTAAAAATAAATTGAAGCGATATAAAAGTGAGTTTTATTAGAATCACAACGAGAATGCCGCGTGGTCGCTTTGGCTCATAGCGTGTTGAGTAAACACATCTAAAACTGTTACTGCACGGTAGGTACGACCGGCATTTTGTCTTGTCTGTGATCTGGTCTTGTGTGAACAGGCTTATGAAATTGTTTATATAAATTAACAGATAACTAGTTGAGTACGAATTTCATTCCAGGTAAGTTCCAGTTCGTTCAGTTTCACTACTCAGTGACTGACAGATTGAATGGTGAGAGAGCATCTTGATTTCAATGTTCTAACTAAAAGTTACACTTAGGTTAGGTTAGGTCGGGTAACTTGACTCAATACATAAAAAATAATATTCCCCCAAACTATAACTAGAAATAATATACTCATATATACTCTTCACAACATACATTATTCTAAAAGAATCTCCACTACTAAGGCAGCAGGGTAATCCTTACACCGCCACAACAGCCTTTGTGAAAACTGGAACTATGGAACTGATGGGACAGCTCTCCAATAAGGAACCTAGATATCAAGAGGGACCGGCATCAGGCCGCGGTTCGCTGGAGGCGCGCGAGATCGGGCTCGCGGCGGCGGCGGCGGTGTCTTCATCTCGCGCTCTCGGCTCGCGCAGACGCTCGTGGTGCGCACGTCTCCGCCGAAACTCAGCAAACTCCCGGCCGAGGCGCTCTTCCGTCGCGCAGGACTCGCTCGCCTCCTGCAGCGACTCGCTCTCTTCCTTCTCTTCGTCTACTTCCTGGAAAGATTTAGCGCTCTAGATATATCGGCAGTCTCATAAATGAAAGCGTATTTCAAAAGATCACATAGGTGATCGGAGTCCTGTCCTTGTAAAAACTTTATTCATATGAGTAGGTATTTATTCTATAGTACACACCGAGCACCGTCTGTTTAATCGAGTATAAAAATCTAATTATGGATCGCCGTCATCTCGTTACATGCACGATTTTGTGAATTATATGATTCCTATGGCAGTGACCGACGACGCCCACCTTGATCTCTGCAAAAGTGACGGGCATGGTACGGTGTCGCGGGTCGCCGCGCCTCCGCCGCCGCCCGCGCGCCAGCGCCGACCCCGAAGCTGTCGCCGGGTACACCGCGTCCATACTGCGACTCGACGCTAAAACTTTTATTACAAACATTTTTATCTTGTATTGAATACTTTATATATAACCAAATGCACTTACCCCAGACGAGAGTGGTGTGAGTGTCCAGTGAACTAAGCGAATGCAAGTATCAATGTTGTATGTAAGTTTTCGGTCCAATACCAACTTTAACTAGTCCTTATTAATTTGTTATTGATTATCTTATTAAACTCGATACTATGTTCGTAGACATTTTTGTGAAGAGATTTATTATAAGCGTTACGAAGAAAAGATATTGTATAGAGGAGCCGCAGGCCTCAGATCGATGCGGACGCAAACTCGACTAATAGCGTACTGTGTTATTTTTTCCCGAGAAATCTGTATGTTTTGGTGTGTGACCGAGTTCCGGTGGCGAAGTGCCAACCACAACGAGCGCCCCCCGCACGGCCTCCGCGACCGCCTCCACTCCCCCTGTACCTCCCCAACGAGGGAATACCCGCGAAGCAACAAAAACTCAAAACGATAGCACATCTCCCGGCAATCGGGATTGTTTGCTATAGATACATATTACATCTAGATGTGTAATATTCTTTTTTAAGAAGTGAACACAATCTAAGGTTGTTTTAATGGAAACAAGATAAATTTTAAATTATTTTTTTTTAGAACCAACTCCGAATATGATCGTACAATAGAATATAGTTTTTACTTTTACCCATTCATTATACAAGTATTTTTTTTTAAGAAAATAGGTTTTAGCAATCGGGAACCAGTTACGAAGCAACTGTAAAAACGAGAGCAAAGGTTTCAAATTAATTTATCATCATATCACACTTTTAACACAACTTTCATGCTTAAGCGCATATACTTTACTACTACTACTACATTACGCTCTCTAACAGAATAAACAATAGTTAAAACTGGATAGACTTGTCACAGTTATCAAGATTAACAAAAGTTACTCACAAATAGCTTCGTCAATATCATATTAAATGGAAAACAAAATATTCAATTACAATGGAAATATAGTTCAAATTGTTCTTCTTTTAAAATTTTACAGTAATCATTTCTAACCCAATTTGGTCGAATCATTAGTTGAGATTACGTACGGTTTTATTATATATTTTTTTTATGTTACATCACGTCATAAAAAAAGCAAGGGATTAGCTGAAGCTGGTCGACGGAACATAGATGTTGAAATAACAAAAGTTGCACTTTCGATATCCGATAGGTTTCGTAAAATACAATATTTCTTTAAAAAACATTAATAATATTCATAAAAAGCAGTAGCTGTACTGTCGATAGCTAATAGCTTTATTTCTAGTTTAATATGTGTAATTGATAGCATTGAAAATATCAAAGATCTAAAAAATTCTACTATGAATAATAAAGATACTATCGGTGCAGTCACATTTTGGACCAATAATATTAGATAACTTTTTAATGTAGCTTGAATGGACGATAGTACAAAAGAATGATTTTATTTAGTATTTATTTACAAAAGATATCGATAATTAAACTACCGATAATTCGGCGACACTACAAGCAACATGAAAGCCACGTCTTCACCATCTTGGCGTCTTTTCTGTTCATTGATAAAGTATCAATTATGATTTTTAAACATAATCACAAAAAACATTGCAAATACATTATATAAGAACAAACAGTTTAACATAATCTTCTTAAACCTGAATATGATGTATTTTAATAATTAAGTGATTGATGTAACTAATACTTATGGACAAAATTATAAAAGAATGAAGAAAATTACAAAATTCAGCTCCATGGCATATCTGTACTCCTAGAGAACAGAGGATTTGAAGAAGAATGAAGAAAATGGAGAATTTAGAGATAATAAAATAACAAGTCTATCTACAAATTGAGTATTGTATTTTTTATGAATTTTCCAATTCTTTATTGGTTTTCCATAGTTAATAAATCAATTACACAATTTGCTTCGATTTCTCATACTTTATTGTACACTTTGCAGCAATTTACAGGTAAACATTTTTGTTTATAATATTAAGTACAAATTGTAAGTGTAACTGTAAGAACAACACGGAAGGGAGTAGCCATACGTACCCCTGTGTCAAAGTAAAGTCCAACTGGTTCTACGCGAGTAATAATATTAGTTGCAACCCGACTGCTCATTAGACTAAATCTAGTTGCGCTCGTGTTTCGTAAAAGAACACGTGTTTTGAAAATGCCGAATTGTTTATTTTCTTGCTGCATAAAGACTTCAAACATACAAAAAGATGTCGTTAGGTTTTATGAGTAAGCATAAAAAATCACAATATTACTTTTTACTTTATCAGAAACTTAAAAATTACAATACTTAACGCTTGTGCTATTACGGATTTGTTTACTAATTCAAACCCTTTCCTTCATACTCAATGCGGATCGGTCGAGCAACTGATCTGAGTTTTTTACTACAAACGACCCATAGTGTTGTACCTCGTAGTTGTAGCTAAAAATCGCTGCTCGAATTGGATTATTTCTGACGACTGGTTTGGTTTATTATACATTCATATATAGACAGGACAGGTAGACAGGTCTACCTGTGACCACGGACTACTGCAGTGTTCGAAACGTCGGGTTCTAAAATGTATTATCCGGTTAAAAATAGTTTCATTTCAAAATGTGTAATAATCGTGAAAATCAAAGCACTTATTGGTTTATTGTAACTTATTTTATTTATAGTGCTGTACTCAAATTGCATTTATTAAAATAATCGTGATACAATACTTACTACGTTTGTAATTTTGTTATATTAAATAATTATAATAATTATATTTGTAATTGCCTCGTTACGGCTACTTACGATTCGTCAATGTAACGGAAACTCATAATTACATTGTTATGACACAGAATGTAGCTATATGTGTGTAAAGTTTTAGATAAGAATAGTAAATGGAAATAAAAAGGACACTAAAACTGTCGTAGTTACTGATCATTATTTTTGTGGACGAGTCGCAAAAAATGTCTTTGACAATAATACTGTAGCGTAGAATATTTACAATTGACATTAACGTAATGACATGACAATTGACAGTTTGAGTTTTGACATTGATTTGTAAAAGAAAAACAAACGAGGACTTAAAGAGTTAAATAACTAAAGAACTGAACTGAGCTGAACGAGGAGTTGACAGAATAACCCTTAATTTCATTGGCTTTCAGCATATCAATAATTGTTCAAAATGAGTTATATGTTAGGACATTTGCACAATGGATGGCAAGTGGATCAGGCCATCCTCTCTGAGGAGGACCGTGTTGTAGTAAGTTATCATACAATATTTCAGATATCGCTTTATGCTACATTCCATGTCACTTTTAATCTAAATAATAATTTACTATTGTTTCAACAGGTAATTAGATTCGGACACGACTGGGACCCGACATGTATGAAAATGGATGAAGTCTTGTACAGTATTGCCGAAAAAGTAAAGAACTTCGCAGTGATCTATCTCGTAGATATTACTGAAGTTCCAGATTTTAACAAAATGTATGTCAATATTTATTTCTTATAAAATCTATTTATTGTGTTAGACCAAATTAAAAAAAACGTAGATGCATTTACTTCTGTTCATTATAATTTAGATCACACTGAAAAACTTTAGCTAAAAGAATTTATAATTATTTTTCTTATAATTATGTTATAGCGTAGTTAATCTCTTAATGACATCAGATGTTTTAGATCTTCATTTAAGTTTCTCAACAAAAACATCTACTGGGTTTACAACTTAAGTTAGAAGTGTTATTTTCGTATATGTGTTGCAGCTGTGGTATAGTGCCATTTCCTTATTTATTATAGTTTAGTTACTTTATTATCACATCATCAGGTGTCTACAATATCTAGGATAACCTATCAGAACCAAAAATCAAAGTATTCTTTATTCAAATAGGCTATTACAAGCACTTTCGAATTGTGAATTAACATAAAATGTCAGTATTGTCAGTTGTAGCAGCAGCTACCACTGGCTCCAAAGCCAGTTCTGCTGAGAAGAGCCAGCGAGAAACTCAATAGTTGCTCTTTCTAAATAGTTTTACCTATGTATTATTACATACATAACCATTATAACATACATAAAACAAGTTGCATTCAAATCTGCAATTCTAGATATTAAACTTGTTCAAACAGACAAACCATCAACAGATACAACATTCTTTTAAAACTAGAGAAATATATTCTCTTAACATATTTTCATAGCCCTAATTTAATTATTTGTTCAATGTAACAAACACACTTCTTTCTGTGTTTTATTATATAGCACATATATTAAATTACAAGTAATTAGTATTTTATCTAACATATTATGCATTGTTCCTTACAAATGTTGATTTTTTGTCACTAGAAAAGGTATTCTGTTGAACTGGTGGTAAAGTTTTGATAGTAATTAATAGTTCAATGGTTTCCACTGTCAAATATGAAATAAAATAAAATAATAATAATAATAACCAAAAAGTATGACAGTAGACGAGGAAACAGTGTACATACATAGTGTTGAACAAATCGTAATACATGTATTTATTACATTGCAGGTATGAATTGTATGATCCGTGCACAGTCATGTTCTTCTTCCGCAATAAGCACATAATGATAGACCTGGGCACCGGCAACAACAACAAGATAAACTGGCCGCTGGAGGACAAGCAGGAGATGATCGACATCATCGAGACGGTGTACCGCGGCGCGCGCAAGGGCCGCGGCCTCGTCGTCTCTCCTAAAGACTACTCCACCAAGTACAGATACTGAGCGTGCTTTGAAATTTCTCGTTTAGTTTGTGTGGCTTCGATGTCCCTCCCATGGCTCTGAGGAGGGAAGGGGGGAGGGCGCGCGAGTTGAATATTTATTTACATTGCATTCATTAGAATACATTAAGTACTACGTTGAATAGATTTCCTGTTTTATCTGTAATGTTATAAATTATTGTATAAATTAACTAAGGAAATATAAATACTTATAAGGTATTGAACTTTCATTTCTTTTCAAAGACCATTTTAAAGTATCACATTTTGATGAATACTTTTGAGAACCTAGTCAGACTGCATCAAGACATTTGCCACAAGTAATCTGCAGTTGATAAAAAATACAAAATAAGACAATACATTTTTTTCCCTCCTTAAAATTATAATTTTTGTAATCAAACAATAGTTTCTCAACATCCAAACCATTTGCCCCTTTATAGTAACGATATAAACCGTGGTTGTCATATTTATTGATATCGAGTTATAGGATAGAGTGGAGTGTACAGTTTCTTTATATATCATTAATACTTTGAGCTGACTTTAAGATACAAGATTGCATTTCATAGCAAAATTGTATTTAAAGCTGACTGTTGTCCGTGGCTTTGCCCGCGTAGAATGTGATTTATATTAATTACAAAGAGATTTTAAAATAAAGTACCTACTTAATTTTTCAATAGTTAGGTACGTTAATAGAGGTCCTCTTTGTATACCACTCTCGTACAGGCTACGTAGAACTGAAGAGAACCCTCGAAATTTTTTACCAAATCGTCGAAGTGTAATCGAATAACCGAATACTGACCGAAGATCATGTAACTACACGAGGTTATGCTTAGCGATGATATATCAGTCAGTCAGTAAATCTTACTAACTTATTTAACAATATAGATATATTAATAAAACTCAACAATTAACTCGATAGAAACTAGTAATATAAAAAAGAAAGTGACCGAGTTAAAATGAATCATTTGCACTTTCATTTCATACGGAATACTTAAGTCCAATATTTTTCTGTTATACTAAATAGAAATATAACCATTTCCTGTTGGAATTGTTTCAACAATTTGTATGTGATCACTTACTCAGTTAAGCACCCCGCATCCGAGTCAGGAAAAATATTGTAATTATTAAAATGAGTTTTCTTTTTAGTTATAAAGTTAAGCCCACGCATTATTATTATAGCGTTATGATCGCACCAAGATGTCTTAGAGCAAGTTACACTCCCCTTTCCTATTTGGAATAGGACATAGCTTCCATAAAACACGAAAAGCAACTTTATAACTAGCGACTCGCTCGCGGCTTCGCCTGCGAGACTAAACTATTTCGTGTTTTCGCCCGTCCGCATTCTCACCATAAATCATCAATTTTGCTTACATTTATAATTTTTGAAATTAAATAAACACTAAATTTTAAGAGATGCTTACCAAATAAAACTGTATTTAAATCGGTTCAGCCGTTTCTGAGATTTTGGGTTTTATTCTAATGATAAATGCCCTCAATAATATTCTTTTTATATATCTTCCATGTATGGACAGCAATCCAGTTACATTTTTATTATATGTGTAGATGATACTATACGGTATTGAGTACCCGGCATGATGATTCTTACTCAGGGGAATGCTTTTATTTGAATTGTCTTGGTCTGGTTGAAGCAATGGTCAGTTAGACTAGAACACAATGATGTAATGATTCTGAAAAGTGTAGGATAAAGAGATGAAATGTTATGTACAAAGGAATTTCTAAATAAAAATACACTCATGTTTCCTGTTGTTTTTATTAAACAACATCAGATCTTGTACAAGAAAATGGGACGCGGTCGGCCCCGAATCGATATAAAACGTTTGGAAGGGCCAGTTTAGTCGTGAATTACAAAAGTGTGGCGCGGGCGATGTGGGACGGTGACTAGCGCATCGCCCGCTGCGAGGGCGGCGGCTCTTAGAGGTCGTCGCGCTCGCGCGCCGGGGAGGGCGGCGCGGGGGCGGCGGGGGTGGGGGCGGGTGGCGTGGACGCGGAGCGCCACTCGTGCGGCGCCGGCGCCCAAATGGAGGCCAGCGACTGGAAGGGGTCGTAGGAGCGCTGCGCGGGCGGCGAGGGTGGCGCGAAGCCGGGCGGCGGCCGCAGCGGGCCCGCGCCCCACGCGCCCCAGCCGCCGCCGCCCCACACCGAGCCCAGCCCCACGCCGTACGCGCCGTTCACCGCCCCCGCTGCGCCGCCGACCGGTAAACTGCCCACTCCCACTCCGGTCCCTGCACCCACCCCGCTCACGCCTAATGTGTGCGCTTCGTCT
This sequence comes from Podotricha telesiphe, assembly GCA_038994665.1. Taxonomy (NCBI): domain Eukaryota; kingdom Metazoa; phylum Arthropoda; class Insecta; order Lepidoptera; family Nymphalidae; genus Podotricha; species Podotricha telesiphe. The sequence goes on along the minus strand of JAOYRR010000426.1, from coordinate 178,046 downwards.
GAAACTAGAGATGATTCATTAAAGAAGTATAAATAATCGAATATCGTTACATTTCTTTTTCCCGCATGAAAGGGTAGTCAAAGAGAACCTAGTGTCAAGACACTCCATTCTCCACTTTCCACCCGAAATCTAGACATTGCGTTGAGTGGCGGAACTCAACGCCGCACTTTGTCTTAGGTACCAGAGAGATATTCACACATTTTCAGTGATAATGCGCCAGAGCCAATGCAGTTAGAAATTATCGACATTAAAAACGACCAAGATTTACGCAACAAATTCAACGAAGGAGACTTGCTGAACTTTTGCCGCTGCAATGATAAAAATATGTACGAAGAGTTGCGCATAAACGCTGGAATGTGCCAGCTTATTTGGTTGTACGTATATATGTGAACAAACTTTTTCAATACTAAATAATAATAAAACAAAAATCGAAACCGCCTTGCAAATGAAAGTTTGGAAGCAGTTTTACGTGTTGCTACAAGTAATTTTAAGCCAAATATAAAAAAGATTGTAAGCACTATGCAGTGCCACGCTTCAAATTAATAAATTCTTTTTCAATTTTAATAAATTGTTATCAATTCTTTATTGTCTTTAATTACCTATACTTCTGGCGGCCGGCCCGCCAGAATCAGATCAGAATCAGAGTCAGTTCATGATTTGCCCGAGTGGCCCCTAGTCTTAATAAGTCTGTGCAACCCTGATCTATGAGACATGTCTGTAAAGTACTTAGCTTTATTATATACAACATTGCCCCTAATCTCGCCTATTATTTTCTATAAATGTATAGTATCCGGCACTTTCTCAGATTTAATGAAGTGAAGAACTTTTGTATTTGAAAAGAGCAACTGAATTGAGTTGAGTTTCTGGCCAGCTAGTTACCTAAATAGTCTCTAGATGGTGTGAAGGCGGGTCTCTCGGCAGCGACGGGCGCGCGCCACGCGAACTCAGCGTCGGCGCGAGTGCTGCCCTCTGTGGTGCCGCCGTGAAGCGGAAAGGCGAGTTGTCGCAGGCGCGCTGGGCTCGCGGCGCTGGCATCGCCGGAGCCGATGGGCCAGCGCCGCGCTCGCCGTGCCGCCCGCTATGGGGCCGCCCACGCCGCGCCGCCACCACCGGGCCCACGAGCGCGCGCCCAGCGCCGGGCGTAGGTGCGCCGACCGCGGCGGCGCGTCGGCTGCGTGGAACACGCTCGGCGCGGCGCTTGGGCGGGCGCCCTTGCGCGGCGCGCGCCGGCGCGCTGCGACGCCCCTCGGGTTTCTTCTGGCGTGGCGCGCGCTCGCTGCGCCTTGCGGGCTCGCCGGCGTCACGGCGCGAGCGCCAGGCGAGCGCCGGCCGCGGGCGGCGTGCGCTCGAGCGGCCGCACGACGGGCGCAGCGGCGGGCGCGGCCTTCCCGCCGGCGGCGGGCGAGTCGTCGCGCGGGTCGGGCTCCAAGTCTCCGCCGTAGGACTCGTCCGCGTCCTCGCGGTCTTCGATAGGTGTCGATGCGTCGGATCCGGTGCCGGTGAAGCCTCCATCCTCGTCCACCGGCGCCGCAACATCATCCTCGTCCTCATCTTCCTCGTCCTCCTCCTCCTCCTCGGGCTCGATCTCTGCTTTTTTGTCTTCAAATTCATGCTCAGCCGGCGCGTCGAGCGCGTGCGCGACGGCTTCGTCGTCGAGATCAGCGTCTGCATCTTCACTGGAGCGCGAGGAGTCATCTGCGCGCCGCAGTACCTCGGCGCGCCAGCGCTCAAAGGCTCTGCGCTCGGCGCGCGGGTCGAGAGGCGGCAGCGGGCGGCGCGGGGGGCGGCGCCGTCTGGCAGCAGGGCGGGGGGCGGCGGGCGCGGGCGGCGGCGGCGCGTCGGCGAGATCGCGCAGGTCCAAGGGCGGGTGCGAGTGGGGCGGCGCGGGCGCGCGGGCGGCGCGCGCTCTCCGCAGCAGGCGCTCGGCGTCGAGGGCGGCGGCGGCGAGCACGAGCGCGAAGGCGGCGAAAGCCAGGACGGTGCCAGCGGAGCGCAGGAGCCCCTCCCAGGGCGGTCTGGGCGCGATGGCTGCACACCGAGCGAGTATTTTGGCGGGTACCGTCGCCATTAACACGTACTCGGTGGGACCTGTGGAGTATGTCTTATTGTTAAGAATCATTTTAATAGGTTAGTGAATAAGTTCCTAGCGTTTTTGACGAAGGCTTTTAATTTAAACAAAAATCAATAATTATATCAATAAATTAATCAATTATATATTCGCTGTTTACAACCTCTTCCTGCCTCTCGATTAAACCGCCTGATCTGGTGTCAAAGAAATTGTTAAACTAGGCCATCGAAGGTTGTCGTGAAGGAGTATGGTTTGACCATTCGCTACAGAAAGCGCTGTTTATAACCGCGTGTTGCTGATGATGGCGGACGAGATGCTGAGAAGCAACTTGAAAGGAGATTTTCTTTGTTTTATTTCGTTGAGATCGAGAGGCACGCAGGTTCCCATTTTTTCGCTAAATCCCATTGAAGGTGATTGAGAATCGTTTTATGATCGTTCATTCCCCAACCCAATAAAATATAAAACTTTGTACATAAAGTAAGCTACCCAGGTCGGTGGTGAGGTGCAGCGCGGCGGACACGCGCGACAGCGAGTAGTCGGGCGCGAAGGACACGTGCAGCGGCGCGGACGCGTTGGGCGCCAGTGCGAGCGGCGCGCACGGCGACACGCGGAAGCCGCGCGCTGCGCAGCCGCCGCGCGCCACGCGCCAGCCCGCCAGCTCCACGCGCACGCGTCCGGCGTTGCGCGCCAGCAGGCGCCGCGACACGCCGCCCGCGCCCGCCTGCGCGCTCCACGAGCACTCCTTCACCTGCATCATTCGCACGTCAACGCACTGTCCCAATATTCGGCCGGCTTACGGACTATCTCACGTGCCGAATGCTGTACCTCAAACAGAAACGGCGAAGTGGCGCCCGGTCGTTTCCCGCCGATGTCGAAACTAGGGTACTCCCCTCGGCCGTACAGCTGCACGCCCTCCAGTATGGTCAAGTTATTCCTGCAAGCAGAAACCGCGCGTCAGCACAGATCGTGGCGGGTGCGAGCGAGTGGGGGCGAGTGGGAGCGAGAGCGGCAGGGACGGCCGGCACCTGAGGTAGAGGTAGGAGGAGAAGGCGCCTGCGTCGCGCGGCGTGAAGCTGAGCGCCAGCTGCAGACGCGCGCCCGGCGCGAGCAGCAGCGGCGGCAGCGCCTGCTCCGGCGCGCGCGTCTCGTTCCACACGCGCGCGTCGCCGCTCCAGCCCGTCAGCGAGAACGCGTCGCTCGACCACACACATTTTTCAGTTTTGCAGAACTCCGAATCTCCGCCGGCGCTGTTGATTGCGCGAGTATATTATGCACACTATATTTTAGTAGAAACGTTTTTAATAAAATATGAATGTTGATGGGTATACCTGGGCGGCAGGTCGAGCTCGGCATCGGCGGGCGCGAGCAGCGCGTGCAGCAGCAGCGGCACGTGCGCGACGTTGCGCAGCGCCAGACGCAGCGGCACGGCGCGCCGCACGCCCGCCAGCGGCGCCGCGCCCGCGCCCGCGCGGACGAGGCGCGGCCAGTGCAGGCGCGCGGCGCCGCTGATGGCCACCTGCAGCACCTCCGTGGTATGCAGGTGCAGCGTGAAGTTGCCGTCGGCCGCCTGCTGCGCGAAGCGCGCCAGCCGCGCCCGCAGCAGCGCCGCGTCCTCGCGCAGCGCCGCGGCGTCCGCGCGCGCGCCCCGCCGCTCCCACGCCGCGCCCTCTGCGACACACACACGGTCAGTCTCGGAGCCCCGGCCGCAGCGCGGGCGGAGGCCGAGGCGGGCACGCACCTTCGGAGCGCAGGCGCAGGCCCGTGTAGCAGCGCGGCTCGCAGCGCCGCTCGGGCTGGAAGGCGACGCGCGCGACTCGCTGCAGCCCCGCCGCCACCTCGCCGCGCCCCGGCCCCTCCAAGCTGCGCATCACACTCGTCTTTACTGACTGAAAATGCTACTCTGTTCACATTTATATCTCAAAAATAAACCAATAACAATAACATACGGGTGCATCTCGATCGATAACATCTGTGGTAGACGATGCAACTTAATATCTTTTATGGGATAAAAAGTTCAGCAGGTATTTGGAAAATAGAATTTATTTTTTTTAAAACCCTGGAGTTTTTGTGAATACACCCTTACTGCGTATACGTGGATTTGATAGATTTATGTTTGTTAAATAAAATAAATCTCTGTTTGTTTTCAGCCAATTCCTTTTCTATGCTATAATAACCAGACACGAAAACAACAATTTAAACATTTTTACCATTTAACCACAAAATTTAGTCCGATTATAGTCAACTGATAAAGAATGCTAATATTTAGGGAGGCACCTGAACAAATCGATTTTAAAGTAACCGTTTATAGAAATTGGAATGTGAGTCCTTCAGTCAGTGATGCGAGCCGCGTCGTGGGCGGTACTCACTCGAAGAGCAGGGCGGGGTCGGGCTCGCTAGGCGGCGCCGTCTGCAGCGAAGTCACGCGCATGTGCGCCGTCATGCTGCTCTCCACCTCCACCTCGGCGCTGCTGCCCGCGTACTGCACAGTGAATATTCAATGTTGTTTCACTTTGAGAGGGGCTATGCACTGCTGTATGAATGGCTCACCGGCGCGGCGGGCGGCAGCAGCAGCGCGTGCGCGCGCACGTGCCCGGCGCGCACGCGCAGCGCCAGCGCGGCGGAGCTGTCGGCCAGCGTGGTGTTGGCGTGCGCGACGCCACGCAGTGAGGCCTCGCGCGCCGGCGCCACCACCGTGGCCCAGGCGCGCGAGGCCGCGCCGGGCGGCACGCAGCGCGGCGGGCGGCGCGGGCGTGGCGCTGAAGGTGGCCAGCGGTGGCGGCTTCGGCGCCGGCAGCGCCACCGCCAGCGCGCGCACGCACAGCGGCACTGGCGCGGGGTTGCGCAGGCGCACGCCCACGCGCCGCGTCCACGACGTGCCCACCGCGCCCAGCTCCAGCGACTCCGACGTGGCGTTCACCCAGTCCCACTCCTGCGCACGCACGGCTTACGATTAATTGCAACTTGGCAGGTCTCGATTCTCTTATGCGCCAAGTGGCGTAGTGGCAACTCACAAAGATGAGTTTCCCGCTGTAGATGCGCACGGGCAGGCTGTAGCGCGACTGGTTGGTGTACACGGTGAGGTCAGCACTGAGCGCGAAGGCGGCGGGGGGGGGAGCGCGCAGACGCAGGCGCAGCAGCGTCGCCGACTCCCCCGCGCCGAGCGTCAACGGCGTATTCTCTACCAGCTGCAGTACCAATGACTTCATTAAAGTGTTTGTATAAAAAAAAAATTTAAATGCTTGTAATTAAATTCTTAGTAGGTACTCAGGTCTGTGTTCTCCTGAGTGTTTTAAAAACTTACGTGAAAGTGGTCGGCGACCTCGGGCGGTAGGTGCAGTGCAGTGACGCGTAGCGGGTGTCGAAACTCGTTGCGCGCGCGCACCTCGCGCTCCTGCAGAACCTCCTCCGCCGCCGTCACCACGCTGCAAACACACGGTAGGAAGCGATGCTTTACTCACACCAAAACGCATACACTCCGGCTAGGGGACTACACTCACTCGAGGTGGTCGGGCGTGAAGGTGAGTGCTCCGGGCAGCAGATGCACGCTGAAGGGCACGGCGGCGCGCCCGAGCCGCACGCAGCCCGCGCACCACAGCTCCTCCGCGTCCGCCTTCCCGCCCACGCCCGAGTGCACTCCTTGCGCCCACAGCTCTGAGTCTGTAACCCATAGGGTTTAATGCTCATTTGTAATAATATTAGTTCTTGTCTTTAGTGAACTAGATGAAAGGGTAGGCTCGACGAAGAATTCACAGCCTCGTTCTAAACGATACTTACAGTTAAGCGTGAGTGTGGCGACGTGCGTGAAGGGTTGGTGTGGCGCCAGCGACGTCTGGTCCAGCGACAGCGTGGCGCCGCTCACCGCCGCGCCTGCGCAGTGCCGTATATATAGCTATATAATGCAACGTATAAACGACTGCATTCATAATTTTGCTTCTTATACTCTATACTTTATATTTATATTGTAAGTGAGTATATACCGTTGTGTCGGTGCGCGTCGGCGTCGGGCGCGGGCGCGGCGCAGGGATGGCGGCGGCGCGTCTCTGCCAGCAGCCGGCGCCGCGCACGCCGCCCTCCAGCGCCGCGGCGCGTCCGCGCTGTTGGCGGCGTCCGCGCCGCAGCGGCGCCGCGGCGTCGCGCGAGCCGCGCGGGCCGAGGCGCACGCGCTGGCGTCGCCGGCCGGTACCGGAGCGCGCCTCCACGGCCAGCACGAGCCCGCCGCCCGGCACGTTCACCGCCTTCACGCGCACGTACGCGATGAGCGGCTGCTGCAGCGCGGCGTGCGCGTGCGCGTGCGGCGCGAAGCGCAGCAGCACGAGCGTGCGCGAGGAGCGCGGCGGCACGGCCCACAGGTCGCGGTGCGCGCGCGCGCCGCCGCCGGGCAGGCGCAGGCGCAGCCACGCGCCGGTGGAGTAGATCTCGCGCACCTGCACGGTGACGTCGGTGGGGTTGTGCAGGCGCAGCTCGGGCTCCACGGTGGCGTTGAGCGGCACGCGCACGCCCAGCAGCGGCCACACGCCGTAATCGCTGGCCACGCCCACCGCCGACACCTGTCCGCGTCGTGATGCTCGTATATTTATTATCTTTATACGAATGCATATAAAATCTAAACGATTTATCTATGTTTAATATGTATAAAGGAGCATAATTGCACTACGAAACCATTCTATCACAAATCATTTACCATAATACAATAAAATTGGTAATCGATCTATTTCAATAACTTTGTTCTCAATTTCACCATCCAAATAAATGTAAAATGTACACTTACAATCAATGAAATAAAATAATACTTTTTTTTTGTAATAACGGCCAAATTCGTTGGAAACCCAAATTACATTGAGGAACTATTCCTGCATATGAAATAGCAAATAAATTTTACAGACGTACATGATACTTATGCACGCCGAGCGAAGTATGTATGTAGAGCTGCGCGTAGACGGGCCCCTCTCGCCGGCCGAGGTACACCACGTTGAAGGTCGTGTTGCCTTGCGGCGGCAGCGTCTGCACATATTATACGAACACTGTAAAGGTAATTCAAAATATTCTTCATTCAAGAATCAAGAAGGTCCGACAAGAGACATATAATATATACAACTGTATTGAAATAATATATAATTTTTCAACCTCATCAAATATCGCATGAGTTCAACACATAATATTACACAACAGCGGCGAAGTGTCCATATAAACCGATTCCTACCGGCTTCTAACTTACGTTATTCTTTATTGATGTTTTATAAGAATGTGGCATTTTGTCACTAGAATATATCAATTACCAATGTCACACTTCGCCGCTCCTACATAAAAAGATGAATGGGGTATCGGCAGTTGACGTGGCAGGCTGTAGACATTGAGCGGGCAGCGACGCAGGAAAAGTTCGAGCTTGACTCCCTCCGTACCAAGTCAAAATGCGAACTTTTCCCGCGCCCGCGCCGCTCTTACGCGACGGCGTCCATCTTCAGAGTGTAGCAGACAGCTTCTTCATATCACACTAAAATATGTACATTATATATATTTACATTACTACAAAACAACGATATATGTCTAAAAATATATAGTAACAGACTTTTTCATATAATTTGACATATGTTTAGTTGACTAAGGCATTTAAAATTTATTAATTACACTAATTGCCCGCAACTCCTTTTGCGTGGACATAACGAACTTTAAGACATAGATACTACTTCCATTTACCACCTGTTTATATTGAAACTTTGATCCAATATTATTAAAGTTATCTTTAAGGTTGTAATTTTAGGTATCTAAGATTTTCTCATCATCGATTGTAATTTTTTTTAGCTTAATGCATTTCTCTCATGGTGAAGTAAATATAATCTATTTTTAGAAAATGTATAAAAATTTTAACCTAGAAATGCCTAGAGTCTTGAATTTTTATATATCTACAGAAACAGCACAACTTTTTTAACATGTCCCTAAATAACTTTTTCGTAATATATTCAATTCAAATTCAAGACATTCTTTATTCTAATAGACTTTCGCAAGCACTTTTCAATCGTCCAATGAACATAAAGCTACCACCGGCTCGGAAGGCAGTTCTGCTGAGCAGAGCCGGCGAGAAAGTCCACTGTTGCTCTTTTCAAATATAAAACTTACAATTTTATTATTTAATACAGTGGTCAATCATATTACTTGCATAATTTTTTACTTTTAAATATTCTTTTCCAGAGCTTTATTATTAATATTGTTTTTATAGTGACTTTAAATTTATTTAGTGAAAAATCTAACATCGGTTGTGGAATTGTACTATAGATGTGTATACTCAGACCCATTAAACACTTATTTACTTTTTGAAGGCGATAACTTGGTGTTACAAGCTTATCTTTATTTCTCGTTCCTATCGTCTGTCACTGTTTTCAGCATAACACTGTATATGTTGTCAGACAAACAAGATATTATGATATATATATACTGCGAAGCAACAGTAAGTATATCTATGTGTTTAAAAACATCTCGTAATGAATCTCGACCTCTAAGAGTATAAATTGATCTCACTCTTTTTTGAATTATAAATATTGAATTTATGTTTGCGGCACTGCATAGCATTCCCCTGTCAAAATAGTTACAATAAACTAGACGGGAAAAATGAATGTTTGTTATTTGCCTTACTTTTTCTGTCTTAAACGCAGCAGAGCTGTGTTTATCTGCAAGTGTTTCAAGGTGGGCATTCCACTGGAGTTTATGACCAACGCCTATTTCTAAGAAAACTGTTACTGTTAGACTTCTAACATTAGGTAAAGTAAATTTAATACATTTAGTATAAGATTATTAACTTCAAACCAAAGAAGAATTCGCGACAAGGCACTATTCACTTAGTCATAGTTTATTTTGTTTCTGAACATTAAATATTAGAGGTATCATCTGCGTATAGTACAATATCACATAAATTCTTTACATAAAAAGATAACTCGTTAATACAAAGCAAAAATAAAAGGGGACCAAGAATAGATCGTGGAACGCCTCTCCTTAGGGAAGATCCAGACGATTTTACATTATTTATATTACCCTTCTGGATACTTTGATTCAAATACGAGGCAATAAGATCAAGGGTGGCATCCTGTATACCATAACGATAAAATTTTAGTTATAAAGTTTCATGGTCTACGCCTTTCTACGGCTTTGTTGCTTTGGATAAATCGCAAAATCTCCAATAGCATTTTGTGACTTTTCCCGAGCATCATAAATGTGTTTTAGAAGTACAACACCCGTATCTGTAGTAGATTTTCCTTCGGTGAAGCTATATTGTTTACTGTGAAGCGAATTTAAATTAAATATTCATTTTTCAAATATTTTGCTAAATTATGGTAATATAGAGATCGGTCTATAATTTCCAGGGTCAAGTCTGTCTCCGCTTTCGTCAAGCGGTACCATTTTCCTATACTTCATTGTCATTTATACATTTATTGAAAATGAAAGGACATGAGGGGCAATGTTGTGTATAATAGAGTTAAACATTTAACAGACATGACCCAGAGACCACAAGTTTTGTTAAAAATAAAGACTTGAAAGTTTTAACAACTTCATCTCGTCATACAGGCCTAAAAGCAAAGTTATTATTACAGTTATCTATACGTTTTTTAGAATAGACATGCTTGCTGCTTCTGAAGGAGATGATGGCAGTGAACGAGTTACTTTAATAGGTATTACTGAGAAATGATTTTATAAGCATTAGCCATTTCAAAATGTGAATTTAATGTTATACATTTTCAATTTAATAGGTTTTCACAACTTGGTTAATTAAATATGTCTCTCTGAATAGATAATCATCATTATATTTATTTATTTTACACAGTTAGTGGTTTATGTGATTTCAAAAATTTTACAGAATTTAAGGAAAGGATTTTCCTACAATATTTTTTACAGTTTTTTTTTAAATTAAATGGATTTGCTAATAACTAAATAATGATAACTTGAGAATATTAATGGGTTTTCTTAAAAATCGAGTTCAATTAGAAAAGAACAAACTTTTTCATAAAAGAACATCACATATTAGTCGCCTTATATACTATACGATATATATAAATACATATTTACATACATACATATACACATATATATATGTAGCAAAATAAATACATAAACCCATACAATTATAACAAAACATATACTTATAAGCAAATAAGGATAAACTAATGCTCTAAACTAAATAGGTGCTTCATTAGGCGACTTTTGAAGACATTAAGTGTCGAACTGTTGAACTTATGTAGGAAGTTCATTCCAAAGAATCGCAGGTTTTACAGTATAAGATAATCTCATCCTCTATTCCTTTAATTAAAAAAATATAATTGGGTACAACAGGTTGGTATATTAAGGAGGTTATCACAATGCGACCTTTTTAGTACATTATGTTCAAAATTTTGAAGAGAGTTATTTAAAAGGGAGTAATTAACAAAGAACATATATAATATTTTAAAAAAAATGTGTAAATATCGCGAAAACCAAAGATCTTATAACATATATCAATAAACAATAGGATTATGTCATATTTTTATCGCATAATCTAGATAACAACTGTGTGTAATAGAAGTTGTACTTACGTAGTAAATTTTGTTTATGATACTTAAATATATAATTGTTTTTAATTGAATAAATATTTATAGAAGGCAAATACTGATACGGTTGTATAGATAAAATCAATTACTTTATACTTGACAACGTATGTAAGTATGAATGTATTTGCATATATATTTATTTACCAATGACGACCAAGAAATAAGATACTGCGGATATTATACAATGGTGATTATTAGTATTCTAAACATTGTGTATGACAAAAAATTTAGTTTTTTATCTAAGGCAATAAAATATATTTGATGTTATACAATTATGTGTGTGCTCAAAATATAACGAGCATCTATTTTTTTTTTATGCATGTATATGTATAATATAGTCGCTCGAGTGAATTTACAGTTTATGTTTAACTTTTTTTTGCACGACTACTACCTACGTTTTTCTAATTATTTTAGATACCATTATACTTTGTCGGGTTTATAATGGTATCTACAATAATTAAAAAAAACATATAAAAATTTTGTTAATTTACTTTTGCCGTGATAATAACACGAACACATTTAAATTTAGAATTTCAATATTTTAATAAAAATAACGTTTTGAAGCTCAAAGTCGGTCCCTTTCATTTTTATAAACTCCTTCAAACATATTGGTACTGTCGTACCCTCACAGCCGAGCTTATTATAGTGACCTTGTCAAGACGTAAATATGTATAATTGACACTAAATTAATAGCTATAAGATAACCGATAACTTGCACTTACATACGTTAGTCGTTCTGCCTGTATGAAATGTAAAATGTGCACAAGCCTGCGCTGGATATAGTTATCATATTCGGATGTGGGCAGTTTCTGAATGAGAGCGGTCCGTATCAATTACAAAAAAAAAATAAACGTATTATTAAAAACTAATATCCGTAATCGAAATTATTCGAACTAACTTTATATTTTTATATCCGCATTCTCCCTATATCCGTATCCAGATACGAAACAACCCTTATAGATAAGTGCTTTGCAAAATTTACAGCTATATCCATATTATAATAAAACAGTAGTTTTTCTCTGCGGTATGATAGGGCGTTGAGTCCAAAAAATAGTAATTTCGGCATTTAATATGAAACGTCTCTTGTGTTCGCTTATCACGTCAAAACTATTGAACGTATCGGGACGGGAATTTTGACATTCGATACAAAATAATTTGTAGATATTCATATGCCATTATGTTTTCGAAATTTAAGCCCTTCGAGAGTGAAATGTAGAAGGTATCGAAAGGTACAAGGTTTGAAGTCTGTTATTTCTGAACTTAGAAACATGATAATGCATTAAGCGTTTGTGAAAATTACTTGAATATATTTAAAATGTTTGTTCGTCATTTGCATTTAGAAATGTTATTTTTAAATTTTTTACATTATATTGAATATAAATATTTCAGAGTTCTATGTAGCCTGTTCAAGAGTAAGCTCTGCGATCAGTCTGGTCATTCTAACGTATCACGAAATTTTTTTATGGTTCTGTATTTTTTTTCCATATGTAATGTATGTATAATGTATGGAATTCTTTTTATCTGTAGGTACAATGTGTTGTTGGAATAAAGCTTTTAGTTACTTACTCAATGTCTGTGTAGTGGTGGTGGCGGCGATGAGGTCCTAAATTTACGTACCTAATATTTTAAATAAGGCAGGTCAAAACATTATCTTAAAACCTCTTTGTAAATATAAATTTCATTCTACGCGAGCAAAGCCGCGGGCAACAGCTTGTAAATAATATACATGTTAACACTATTAATATAGTATACATGTTGTTAGTATTAACTTAAAACATATACAGCAACGATTACAATTGGACTTAGATACAATTTATAATTATGAAATCTTCCCAGTTTTAGTATTGTCTAATTTAGTAAAAAAATGGTGGATATGAACTATTTTATTTTAAATAACACAATAAAATTACTAAGATGTACTTGCGTAATAGTAATAACAAAATTGTACAGTAAAGTTATAAACATTCTAACTGAAAACAAAATCTTAATCATTAGAACATCATTACTATTTAATTGTTTTGCATTAAAACTGTGTGTCCAATGAAATGACTCTACAGTTTAGTAACGTATAAGATAACTATGAAAGATATGCCACAAGAAAAACATTTGAAAAATCCTCCGTTCAACTTCTATCTAAAAACAAACTTCTCGGGGATATAATAAATTACAAAACAAACAAGTTTGAGCCCTTGCAAAAATTCGTAAGGGTTACTTAACCGGTCGTACTTCTTTCAGTATTGAATATCCTTGCTTTTTGCAATCCTGACCTAGTTCCCGGGCCGCAACCAACGGCGACCGGTTGTAGGGAACTAAGAGGAAAAAGTCAAAAGCTGACCCATTGGCTGTTTTGCAAGCTTACGACGACGCGACTGAAAATGTTCTATGGGACATGAAAACCAGTTTTCGTAGTATATAGTTTCAATTTTTATTTCGTTAGCCTAATGAAAGTTTTCGAGAGCAACACCGATATACATACTAGTAATTAATAAACCGCTGTTTTCACCTGAGACAATAATAAAAATAAAACAGGAATAGCATAGTTGTAAAATTGTATACGTCTCGTATAATAGCAGAAACAATTTCTGCGGGTGATGGGGCTTAATATTAGAATTATTCGACTGCGGTTCACTTATAGGTTTCGATTTTAGGTTTTGTTCATATTTGCCACTATCTGAATACTACATTGAATATTATGAAAAAGCTTTCAGCTGAAACTTTCATTTTCTAAACGACAAGTTATTGCGTACATCCGTCGGGGCATGTCGAGTCGACTACCACGGAACTGGGTACGCCCGAGATAGCGCCGAAGCGTCGTTAAGACAGACATGTAACGTAATAACATATGATCTGGCCGCGTTCAAGTGGTCGAGTCACGTGGTCTGTGCGCGACGTAAGCACCGCTTAGTTCAAATGCGACACAGTAGCGTCGGAGGCGTCGGAGACATCAGGCGACGACCACATCCCGTGATAACGATGATAAAGACGATAACGATTCGCATTGGTGGCCGCTTGCCACTGTCTGCCTCTAGGGCTATCCCCAACAATTACTTTATGTACATATTTCGAGCCTAAATTTTATTACGTTAAGTATACGAAAAAAATTCTAATATTACCACGAGTAGAAATGTATTCCAGAAAGGCACGGACTAATCTATAGAAACAATAAAGAAATTTTCGTATTGTAATTCAAATTAGCAGCAACATCGTATTTGAGTCTATTCAAAGTAATAATAAGAAATCATTCATTATCATATCGCGAAAAACAGAACGCAATAGATGTACTGTATTTGTATGTTAATTGTAACTGGGCTAACTTTGTACACTGTGCTTGTAAAGGAGCTCGACTGGGAAACCAATTTTTTACTTATTAAGTAAACAATCACATTAATATTCTCTAGTATATTAATTGTGTTACAATGAGATCCACTATGGATCTCATTCCAATGGTATTTACATTTCATAATATACATAACATCATATAAATATAGAATATTTTTTAACAATGATATTTTATTACTTTTGAGCAATAAATTAACATAAAATTTTAATCTACTTACATAGTGCAAATACTTCAAGAAATAAACATAAAAAATGGATGTAGATTGGAAATCACAGAAATATTCCAAGAAGTAACTAATTCCTACAACAAAAATAAAACAGTATACAGGTAGGTGTCTACAAATTGAAGCAATATTCTTGTTATCAAAATGTCATAGAGTAAAATGTTCACTTATCAAATTAAATTTATTGGCGGTTTAGGAAACCATGCCCCTGGATTGTCAAAAACCAGTAACCAACATATGTGTACCGAGTTGATGTTGATATAACAACAGCTTGACTAGGAACAAACAGCTGCAGACCTCAGCAGTCAAGTCAAACTGTTACACACAAAGTTAGAAAACATCCTTGTATCAACAATGCACTTACCTAATATAATTTGATATGACATCTGAAAATAAACATTGTTTTCTCTGTTTTAACACCTTTAGTTACTATTAGGGCAAGATTTTGAACAAAGTTATTATAGTAATTTACAAAGCTTTCAAATAACAAATTCTTACCTTTGATTCAAAGAAAGATGCATGGAAGTCAGGAGTAGTTCCAGCTACTGATGCGAGATGTAGTGTGGTATTGGCAGTGTTGGTGAGGGTCACGGTGTGTGAGTGTGGTGCAGCTAAAGCAGAGCGCCCAAATCTAAGTGTCCGTGGCTCCAGAGAGAGACCTTCAACATTTTCACTGTCACCTTCAATGCCATCAATCCCATCTATACTAGATTCTTTTCCCCATTCCTACCACAACAATATTAAAAGAAATGATAATCATTAATTTAATAGAAATATTATATACCATAATGAATATTTCAATTACTATGAAATGCTAATTACCTGAAATGTAATTCCTTCTACAAGAGATTCATGAATTGTTACACCTGTATAAAAAAAAAAAGATTATTATAACATAATCTGGAAAAATATGCTAAGTTTATAATAACTGCAAATCTTTCAATTCATATTAAATCAATTAGTGATATGTAAAATAGCATAATGTTATAATGTTGTATTTTATCAATTTATACAATTTAATTTACTTTATGAACTGTCAAATCAAATATGATAATTATTAAGTTCATAATAGTCTAGACATGACATAACAGGTTACAGGACTACAATATATAGTAAAAAATTGCTAGATGCATCTGTCGGCGCGGCGAGTGCGAGGGTGCAGTGCTGTGCTGCACGCAGCTGGCAGCGACCATACACTACCCACACGGTCCTTATAATTTTACGACTAACTCATGCCTGTGTTTACTAAAATATATTCACAAATATACAAGTATTTGAAAAAGAAAAAAACAAAACGAGCCCGCCCCCGATCAAAAATAACATCGCGCCGTTCAACGCGGCTCACTGAGCTACTTGCCAAATATTTGTATTTTGTATAACTATAATTTAATAATAACCAGTATTTTAAAGTAAAAGTATTCTACATTTACGTATAATTTTACATATATAATTTTTTCACATAAAAATCGATTTTACCATGGCTCTCTCCTTGGGCTGTCAACTTAGTATTTAAAGATATATCCAACAAAGTCAATATAAATATGTAACACCATAAAGCTTTCTGATACATTTTGAGTAAATATTATAAACACGAAATGTATATTCACATTTCTCAATTGAGCAAAGTACTCTTCGTAAAATAAATCACTGTCTCACTTTCCATTCACAAGATGTGCGTTCATAAGACCGTAAGACGTAAGTCGAAAACTCAATTCAATACTCGAGCACAGACAAAAAATATAAAATATACGCATGATCAACTTGAGTTTTAGTAGCATTTATAAAGATTGTTGAATATTGCTTACTGCATCTGCATGCTACAATCAATATATAATTCAAAGAATATATTGAAAACATGAATATTTTACAGTAATAATGCAATAAAAGTACAGTTGCGTATTATATTAAATGTGCATTGTGTTTTTTATAAAATGATAAGCAGGTTGACCTATCTTTAAGCAGATATGGCTTTTCATCTGTCCGCCGTAATGTCACTGTCAGTGTCAAAACTCCGCAGTAAAAATGTATCAAATATCAGTAAACATTTAAGATTCGTTTTAATAAATAGAATCTTGGGATTTCTGTGGTGTAGAAGTCGAAAAATTCTTCAAAATTTCACTATTACGGCAACTTTTAAGACAGATCATGGAAGACAACGGTCTATATCGTTTACTACGTCCTAATACACTATACACTGACTTATTGAATTGTTTATTTTGAAAATGTAGTAAGTTAAATGTTCAAAAATCTTTTCTTGTTGTTAATAGTGTCAACTGACGGGGAAGAAGATAATGTTAACGGCAGATATGGTGGTAGAATCGGACAGGGAGGAGGTGACCCTGAAAATGATTCAGACGAAGAGGAACAGCAGTTCGACATTTCTCTAGCTGCTTCACATTCTGTTTGTATTTTAACTTAGTGTTAACAAAATGTAAAAAATAATATTTTTATTATAAATGATTATCTGACTACTGGTACAAAATTATTGCTAGAGTAAATTAGGAAATATAAAGTTTGTTAAAATTAAGTATGTGATTGGTATATGTGTATGTATTTTCATAATATAAGAATAGATTTTATAAATACTTTTGAAATATGTTTTAAAAGATCACAAAAAAGAGTTGAATTTGTGAGTAAGGTAATAATGACTAGTAAATAATATACTATTATAAATTGTTTTCTATTTAAAAAATACTACTCAATTTCTGTCTCACAGTATATGGGTAGTGGTCTGACAGCAGTTAGTGGTAGATCTATTCTAGAACCCGGTTGGGAGGGTCGTGTGCCAGTTATTGCCCACCATGGCACAGTATTCCCTGGAGAGACTGTGCCAATGTTGCTTACTAACCAACATGATGCAGACATTATAACAAGAGCAATACAACAAGACAAACTATTTGGTCTTCTATGCCCTGAGTGAGTTTAGCTAATACTATGTAGCTTTAATAATTAAATTTCAATGTTTGTTTCCTGAAGGCTGTAAGATAGAGATAACCTAGTGTCAACTTTCTTCTATACAACTTCTCCACTTTCCACCCGAAGTTGAAACATTGTGTGTTAAGTGGAGGAACTCAACACTGCACTTTGTCTTAGATACCAGAGTTAAGAAATGAAGATATTATTAATATAATCCTCTGAGTGGGAATCAAACTCACAACCAATTAAACAAACATTTCCAGTTACTTGCTGTCCCACTGTTCTACAATGGACTGTAATCAAGAAAATAATAATATAAATTTGGTAAGTACCAATGTTTACAAACCAGGTGCCAAATCCGTGCCTCTTGGAAACCGTTCAAGTGCTTTGACTGCTAAGCCATCACCATTCTACATATGTCAACATACATATGTCTAAATTCTTATACTCTTATTACAACTTTATTTTGTTGTTAACAGTGCAGTTGGACAGTTTTAATTCTCGTTACATTTTTGGAAAACATTAAAATAAATTTTTATGTTTAAAAAAATCAATTTTTATGTTTTTCAAAAATGTTTTACATAATCATAAGTTTGTAAAAAACATTTTAAATATGTTAAAATGTGCTAGGTATTGTTGTTCTGTTCATTTGTGATTAAGTTGTTATTAACTTAATATGCCTGTACGGTGTCCACAGTGAGACCGGCACGCTGGTGTCGGGGTACGGTGTGCTGTGCGAGGTATTCGAGGTGGGCGACACGGAGGCGCCGCGCGCGCTCTCCTTCAAGGCGCGCGCCACGCACCGCTTCCGCTGCCCGCACGTCGCCAAGCACTCCGCGCCCATGCACGTCTACAGCAGGCACGTCCCCGCCCACTCGTGCGTGCGTAGCGTGTAGTGTCTACAACGCGCGACTGTTGCAGGATGCAATGCGTGGACATCCGCGTGCTGCCGGAGGTGCGGCTCGGGGACCCGCTGCGACACGCGCGCCTGGCCAGCTTGGACGCGCGGCGCCGCCCCGGCTCGCCGTCAGTATGATTCCCCGCCGAGACCCGCCCCCTTGCACCCTACTGTACCGTAGCGCTCTCGTCCCGCAGGAGCGAGGCGCGGCTGCGTGGGATGGACGCGGCCGTTACGCCGTGGCCGCCCTTCGTGTACAACATGTTCGACTACCGGCGCATGCGCCGCGTCATACAGGACTACTTCCGCTCCATGGCGCTGGGTGAGTGGCGGGCGCGTGACGCGACGCACACGTGACGGGCCGTGACTCATGCGTGCCGCGTGTCCGCAGAGAACGTGCCGGAGGAGGCGGTGTCGCTGTCCTTCTGGACGGCGTCCAACCTGGCGCTGTCGGCGCGCGACCGCCTCGCGCTGTTCGCGGTGGACGACGCGTTGCTGCGCCTGCACATGGAGGTGCGCCTCATCATGCGGGTGAGTGCTCGCGCCCCGCCGTCTCTCGCTGTCGGCAGTATTCGCAGCGTGCAATGTTGTTGCAGAAGAGCGTGCTGTGCTGCTCGTCGTGCGCAATCGAGATCGCGCGACGCGAACACATCTTCGCCATGTCCAGCGAAGGGGTCCATTCCAACTACACTAATTTAGGTATGACTTACATAATATTTACATATCTCTACTGTTAAGGGATCTAACAATAGTTTAAAATGCGAGTCGGTTCCGCCGTGTGTAGGCGGGTACATGCACGACATCGTGACGGTGTCGCACGCTACCAACACGCAGCTGAGCGGCGCGCCCTCCGCCGAGTTCTCGTGGTTCCCTGGCTACGCGTGGACCATCGCGCTGTGCGCTGCCTGCATGGCGCACGTGGGCTGGCGCTTCGACGCGCGCCGCCGCGCCCTGCGCCCGCCGCGCTTCTACGGGCTCTGCCGCAACTACGTGACACCGCACTGCGACGGGGAGCCCCCTCCCGCGCGCGCACCGCCCGCCGCGCCCCGCGACGCGTAGGCGTACTGTGCATTGTAATTGTTTCAACAAAAATATACATTCAAATATTAAATAATCTTGCAAACTATATATAGGTATTTTACTTCCCATTCTTTTATTGAAGTTTCATTGAGTATTTTCATAAAAATTTTTAGTTATAAATTTAATGGATTTACTACTATTTTGAAGTATAAAAAAATAATTGAGATGTATATAATCATTTATTTAACAAACGTATACTATATAAATATTGAACTAAAACAAATATAAACAGAGTTTCACATTACAATATAAATGCAAAATTTTTTGCAAGTCTCAACATTTTAAAATTTCGCATTTGACAAGCAATTGTATGATTAAATTAAATTTATTACAATATCATAAAGTTCATTTTAATTTCATCATATATATTATAGCAAAAAATTTAAATAAGAATTTTAAATTCAAATGAATACTAATTGCAATATTTATTAAACACAATAAGTATAGAAATAGAAACACTTGGACTAAATTATTGTTTTCCCGTAAGAGGGGTGAGAGACGTTATCACCGGCATCTTAGCAACAAGATAGGAAAGTTCTCAGTCACCAAGTAGTCATCCTCGAATATGACAGCAATATTCAGCTCAAACTCTGAAAATTAAAAGCTTATATCAATCTAAGAGTAGTATGAACACGCTCCAGATAGAACGAACGCGCCGCCCGCCCTTCGGGGCAGCTCATGCCACAAGAACAGCTGCATAGGCACCTATCTTGAAGTGCGGCGTGGCCGTGGTGGGGCACGTGAAGAGGCGCGGCAGCACCATGTGCAGCGGCAGGTCGCGCGCGCGCACCACGTCGCCGCTGCCCACCTGGATGTTCTGCACCTCCGTCGCTGCGACACACGTGTTCTATCTGACAATCGTTGTTATTTCGGAAAAGCAAAACATTTGCATGTTCGTTTAATTAAAAAAAAACATATAAAAGTCATAGGGAATTGTACCGTCTTTAGAGTATTCTTCAGTACTGCCGCACGTCTCCACACGCACGAGCTGCAGTTCAATCGATTTAATTGGAACCGAACACTCATCCACTCGTATCTATCAAAAAATTAGAAAGAGAGACATTTATTAGGCAGTAATGCTTATATTTTTGATAATACTAAAGTATTATCAAAAACAAATTCTAAAGAACAAATCTGAAACTTTTGTATTTTCATAACCTAATTTGTGTATGGTTTATTTCAGTGCCACTATGTAATATGTGATGTGCTTGTGGGTGTGACAGAGGAATAAACAAAGTAACACAAACCTTCCCAGTGAGTGGTCTGTCGAGTGCACACACAGTGGAGTCGATCTCGGCGTACAGCTGGAAGCGCGGCATGTTGCCGCCCGCGCCCCCCGCGCCCCGCAGCGTCGCCGGCGTGATCTCACACCGCACAGGCTTTACTACTGGACGCTCTTGCTGCACATGTTGACAATAGATATTAATTTCAATAACAATATTTTAAATATCAAATTTAGTAAATATTAAATAAAATTGTAAAATTTATTCAATAAGTAATTTGATAGTAAATAAAATATCTAAAAACTTATGAATTCAATAAAACAAATAATTACTTAATACTTTATACTGACATGTCTGTATTGTACAAAAAATTGGCAGCTGCTGTTTAGGGGCTTATTGAGGAATGATCTCTTCATACTGCATTTGAGTGTGTACATCACATTCACAAACACTCCATGGTATGTCTCAAGAAGGCCTGGACTTGTAGAGCTCTGTCTGACAACTAGTGGCATTTCAAAAGGAATTTCTGTCACTCCAACTGGAATTTTACCAGCAGGAGCCAATTCTATTGTTGAATTTACCAAAGTTATTGGCTGTAATGGAAGTTTAGTTTATTAAGAATGTAGACAAGCTCGACATGCCTTGATACATAAAGTATTGATTTTTTTATGCAAGGTTAAGAAAAATGTCAGTATAGAAAAGTAAATTATACCTTAATACCATTAGAAAATGCATCAAATATCCCTGCATTTTTTGAGCTCATTTGAAGATTAACTGATCCTTCCATAGTAAGGATGAGTCCTTCATGTCTCAAATCAGCTGAAGTGTCAACCGCAACAACTCCAGCTATTATTTCCTTTAAAATACAAATATTTTTTAATTATTCGTATGGATATAAATTAATCAGTATAATATATAGTTATAAGTCATTATGAATTGAAAACAAAGACCTAATTCAGCGAGACCATTAAATATATATGTATTGTTAATCCAATACATATAGTAAAAGTGCTCTTAAGTAATAATAACTTACACTCTCATGATATATTTTACTGGTCCTTTTTAAATTAATAGACAAACTAGCCGACATCTCAATAAACAAGTAATTAGACTTATTCTTCTAAAATTTATATTCCACTTTATTACAAAATAAATAAATCCACGAGTTTGACTGTATAATATTATGATTGATAGCCAATTATACTTGCACTTAATTACTTAATATTTATATAAGCCATTTTAGTTTATTTTTATATTTTTAATATAATTTTGCAAATTACAGTAACTTTTAAGAAGCTGATTAGTAAGACAACTGCCACTGTCAGACAGATAAGACATTAAATTACCGTCACAGCATAAATTGTTAGGAATAAATAGTTTATTGATTTATATTACATCTCATCGAATTTTTATATGAAAAAAGTATTTTATTCTTAAAATTTTAGTCATAGTTCATGCTTTTTACAAATAATATTGTAACAGTAAAACTTTGTATTAGAAATGAATACTTTTCGGTGAGACTATTCGATCGCATGTTATGCTAAACATCTGAGAAAATTTGTAAAATGTCAGTTGTTTAGTAATGTCCGCCTGTGGCGGGTGTATGTGAATGAACCTGATTTACATTTTTACGATTTTTATTTATTTTGTAAATCTATAAATATTTTTATCGTGCAAAAGTGTTTTATTAAAAGGTTTTCTATTTTTCTAAGTGCTGTGCTAGTGGCGTAAACTCGATTGTGTCAGCTTAAACAGGCGATGCTGACCATAGGTTCACCCCGAATGGATCGATATCGGTGACTTGGAGCTTATTTTTTATTTTCTTCATCGTCGGGGGTGGTTTAAAGATGGAGAAATCGGCACGACCACGGACGGCTCTGAATGAGTGTGTCAAGGTGGTGGTGCGGTGTCGGCCACTCTCGGACAAGGAGAAGAACGAGGGCCACGACGAGGTGAGACATGGTCGCTTTGTTGATGTTGAGACTTAGCTGCCAGCCGCCAGGGCTGCGCAGACGTGGTGCGTCAACTCTCTCTTCGATCTTGACAATTTCGAAACGTTGATTATATCAAACAATATACAATCTGTACAATCTCGAAAATGAAAATAATTGATATAATGCAATAATACATCAAAATTTGGGGTGTTTCATGAAATTACTTGGACGTGATTCATATGAGTGGGAAGTGTTTAATAAAGCAATACAAACTACGAGTAGGCTTCGTACGAAATGCGTTAGGCATTTATGAAGTGATTTATTCTATATGCTGGAACATATTTTCATATTGTTTTAACGAATAGTTTTAATTAAATCTAATATGTTTATTTTATTTTATATCGAGAGAAACTGTTCGATTTCAGCAGGTCTTTTGTGTGTTGTGAGTAACTAGGAACAACAAATGACTTTGTTATTGATTTAATGAATCATGTTTACAAAATTAAGTAATGTTTTCAGGCAAAACGATACTAGTCTAATGCGATTTTTATACGCGTGGTTAATTTCAACATAATAACAAGATTACGTAAATATTATAGAATAAACATTGATATAATTAAGCCGACACGGCATTTAAATCCAACGAACATATATATTACGGGAAGATATAGCAAATTTATTTAAACAATAAAGATTAATTTTATAAACGTAACTAGCGGTCCGCTCGCGGTTTTGTCTAAACTATTTAGTTTTAGCCCGCCCGCGTTGTAGAATAGATTTGATATAAATAAAAAACCTTATTGTTGTTTTAAAACTAGATTAACTAGATTAATATTATATCGATTTAAAATTATAATATGACTAAATGGCAATGTCTTAAAAATAAGAACGTAATACATAGTAGGTATTATTTTAGGGCACTGGATTATTATTATTATTCCCTTATAGAATATGTGGGTACATCATGAATATACTATGTTGATTTTATGAACATTTGGATACAGTTAGAGCCCTGTATGAGTATTGATACTTTATTGTTGCCGTTTTTAAGTAGGCGCCAAATTAAATATGTAATGTATTGTGTTAAGACCATAATATATGTAGGTAAAATTATACATATAATATAGAAATACCATTTTTTTTTCCGAATACTAAAACGAAAATAAATACACTATTTTATTTAATAACAAGCATGTCCTATATGTCAAAGGCACGGTCAGTTGCGATTTTGGGAATATTGTTCAGGGCGAGATCGCGTCACCTCCAGCAATGTAAGTGGTGAGTGCTGACCCGTCCTAAGTAGGTGAGCAGTGTGGTCCATACGCGGCGCCCCATATTTGGCACAGATCATCCGGAGTCGCAACTGGTCGCCGCGCCGTGATTGTTACACATGGCGCTCCACGCGACCGCATGCGAATTGCGAGACGCCTCGTTTCACACCACCTTGTGTTCAGGGCTTACTTTACGTGCTCTTTTTATTGTCACCTAAGTGTGTGTTCACCATCTGTCGCTAATATCGGTACTAAAACAAGAATTACGTCAAATGTTTGAAACATGAGAATTTATTATATAGCAAAGTGTACGTGTATCTAAATTTAAACAAATACATGACAAAGATGTGTCGTTTCTACTATAATTTTGACAAATATTACACACTAAATATTTACTTACTAATTTAGTACGAATTAACACCATAATAGACCTAAAAAAACGTAAATTATTTGACGTCGAAGATTTTTTGTTTTTGCTAATAAAAGCCCAGTGGCTGTCAGATTGCCAATGACTCCTAACGAAAAGTATATACATTATATAGGACATTTCTGATTTTATTTAACCTGTTACCGTAATTTATTTAATAAATATATTTCTTTTCCACGTACGATTAGTGCCTCCTGTAAACTGCTTAAGGAACCTACATGTTATTTCACCTTTCTACCCTGTTCGTTGTCTGTCAGTGCACCCAGTATGTAAATATTATATTGAGGTTACTGATACCAAGTATTTATTCGAAAATTTCTGACGAGTTCTAATTCGTTTTCTTTGCCTGAACATTGAGGTGAACGACCCTCCAATTAGTTCGACGTGCACTTATTGTGAATCGTGATACACACGCAGGATCGATCGTCTTATCATTGTGGCATCGTCTTTGGGGCTGTTTAAAGACATGAGGTTCTACAGTGATGTTGTGAGTAGGTACGTTTAATGGCATTAGTATGGCATAAGGATAATTAAATAAATTATTAAGTACTATATAGTTAAAAAAGACATATTTACATATTTAGAAAACGTAAAAAATTTAAAAAATGTTAAAAATATATATATTTAATAAATAGCATTCTCTCTTGCCAAACGATTGTTCGTAGAATTATCTGTGGGTAGCAGAAATTTGTAAAAATCTCTCTACAGAGATGCTAACAACAAATATAAGTTGTAATAAGCGTATAAGAATTTTAACGTAGCTGGATATAGAACGCATGGCTTAGCGGTCAGAGCGCTTGAACGGTTTACAAGAGGCGCGGGTTAAAATCCCGCTGCGTTCAAATATTTATACGTTTTCTAAATGTATTTTTCAGTTTCCTTAGTGTGCGAATAACAATTTAAAAAATGATAATAAAATATATACTATATAGTTACTTGCATAGACAAATTATTGTGCTTAAAATGTTTTTTTGTTCTCTACTTTTATCTCAAAACATTTCATGATATTTGCGAAAACCCAACGTTTCAGATTTGAACCTATAACCATTGCTTTCAGTTACGTCGAGCGTAACGTATGGCGTCAAATCTTATCAAAAGATAATTTGTTTGAAATTATATTTACACAGAGAATATAAACAAACGCAAAGAACAAAACAACACAAAGTGCGTCCATTACAATAGAGTGTGTAACGTCAATTTATTTTTGTCATATGATTTTATCAGTACTTAAATGTTGAGAGGGGAGGAGAAATAAAGATACAGATTTATATCTGACTTATAGCCTCGATGACGCGTAAAATACGCGTTGTAAAGTAAAGTAAAGTACACAAGTTCATGTCAAACACATGTGCATGTTGGTAGTGTTGTAATATACATTCCATTAATTTAATGTGTGTTTAATGCATTATTATATGTAGAACATATTACTTTCGGCTCTTCTTCTTAGTACAAATTAAATATGACAAATTTCATATTCCGCCGTCCGCATAATTTGCATAAAAAGGGGTCGTAAGTTTTTTCTTTATGTATTAATAATATGTAGATTGTTAGATGATATCATGCGGGTATTGACTTTTAAGAGAGATGACACTGAGCATTGTACTCGTGTGGATATTATTACAATTCGTGACGTTACTAAACGTTATAGCTGTTAGTGTCTGTTGCACATATCCTTTTATAGTTAGCTATGAGTATACGCATTTCATGCAACGTGGCAAATTTAGGTGCCCTTGCGACACTGGTTCTAATTTGACCAAAATCAGAGATCTTTTAGCTCGGTTTCCCTAAAACCTGAGGCCGCTAGGGCACATACACATACATACACAGTCGAAAAACAAATGACATATATAATAGAACTAGATATTTAAGAAAGAAAATGAAATAGTTACATGTGTCGCGGTACGCATGCATCGCAGCAGATATAATCGTCGTCCTCAATTATTTATTTTGGTGTGATGTAATGCGGGTTTCTTACTTTTGTTTATTTCGAGAGATACAAGATGACGCACCAGCATTGTTTATGTGTAATTAAAGTTTTGTACGAGATCGATGTCGGTTTACATTTTTAGGGTGTGTAAACTCAACGCTTTCTTGTAGTTCGAGTGTTGAACCGTGTCCATCATTAGCGAAGCTGACTAAGAAAACCTTTCTCTAACTAAGATACCTAAGATAATTATATTTTAATTACATGTCTAATGATAATGTTACAGATATCTGTTAATTTAATATTGAATGTGTAACTTAGTACAATCGAATTGTTAAGGCCGTTTTAAGCAATATATTTAAACATATCTGTTTTTTTTTTCGGTTTTTATCGAAGAATCAAACTATATATTTGCTTTATGTTTTTTTTTTGTGTGTGTGTGTTACTTCCAATTAGGTGAGGAAGGCGCGCCCAGAGCAAAAGTGGTACGAGCGTCTATCCACGAAGCCGACGCCGGAGAGTAAGACGTTTAACTCGCCGATACAGGTGTGCAGCAGACCTTACGCGCACTAACACCGGGGCCAGGGGTTTATTTTATTAAAACAGCATTGATTAGTTTAGTTACAGCTTGGTCAATTATACGGTAGTAGTACTGCTAAATGTGGCGGTGGTGATGGGTTCATGAATATACGAGAATAATTGCAATTAATTATATTTAACATATTTGTGTTCTTCGGATGGTCTCAAATGGTTTAGTAATTTATTCTTATAACTAACAAATAAGTAGTACGCAGATTTTTGATTTGCTAAATGGATATTTTATGCCATACTTTATTTAATAACCACATATAGATGCGCTAATTACTGTTTAATTGACGCAATAGTTAATTGACGTCTACAAGTGTGACTGAGCGTTACAAAGCATATGCTTATTAAACCGGTATTGTGATAAGTGTTTACTTATAATATCATAAAATATGTATTGTAACTTTAAAATTGACATATTTTGCAATGCGTATTAAATAACAGATTAAATACAAACACTTGCTTTAACCGCTTGTTCACGGTCTGAGCAGAAATATCAATCTTGCGACTAATCGATTATTATGATACCATTTCACGCACCGCCCGTACTCTGTACAGTAGTCGGCGCGAGTGTATAATTACTGACACTTTATTTATGTTCAGTATCTGAGATGCGCTCGGGTCGTAAATTGTGTAAATTAAGGTAATATGAAAAGAAATTAATTTCATATATGGTGATTGACGGTGTTGGATTTCTGTAAATTTATATTAATTCTCATGTCTCACGACGAGTACTGTTTAACTGAAACTACATTCGATATGCCGATTTGGGCAAATTGAATTATGAATAAATGCTAATTTGACACCTCTTTAAAAAACCTAGCTATTGTTTAAAAGACTGATGCTGTTATATAAAGTGTCATATCTATATACCTACATACTGATTTTATTATCATAGTTTGTACGAGGAATACTTACATATAACAAAATTGTTGTAATCTACAAGTACAAAGATGATAATGACTCGAATCAATCATAAATTAATATTATTTTTATTTACGTGAAAATTGTTCATAAACGTTAATGTGTATAATTCATAAAAATTGGTTTAAAAAGTTAAATTATAGTATGAGTTACTTATTGATAAATTCATTATTATTTTTATTATTACATATAATAAACAAATATAGAAAATCTCTTCTGCGCATGTTCTTTATTATAAATTTAAATATAAGTTTTATTCTCATGTGATTTTATTTTCTTGTTTACGAATCTGTGTAATATAATATGTAAAAATACAAGAAAAATATTTTACTAAATATACTATTCTGTCGCTTTAGAAAACACACTCTACTACTAGTTCACTAGTGATTAATATATTATTTAACAATGGTATTGCTA
The DNA here is from genome assembly GCA_038994665.1 of Podotricha telesiphe. Lineage (NCBI taxonomy): Eukaryota > Metazoa > Arthropoda > Insecta > Lepidoptera > Nymphalidae > Podotricha > Podotricha telesiphe. Next base: position 150,246 of record JAOYRR010000426.1, on the reverse strand, counting down.
TTCACTCGAGTCCAAGGGCACCAGACGTGGAACATCAAGCGATCGAACTACAATGGCGTGTGTACTGTACAGGTGGTGAAGGTGTGGGCGGAGCGCGGCGCCGTGCAGGTGTACAACCCGAAGGGCCAGGACAAGCTGTTCACATACGATGCCGCCTACGACTGCACCGCGGACACGCAGACCATCTACGATGAGATGGTGAGTAGAGAACCTCTGCGTATTGCATATTTTATCTTATTTAAATAAAAATAACATATATATATATATATATATATATGTGTGTAATTTATTTTAACTTTTTTGTGTAAAAGTGTAAAATTTTACGTATTTAGTCCTTAGCGTACTTATGCAGATATTCATATGACGACACGTACGGATTACGCCCGCATACGTTTGTACAGTTACAATGTTTCAATAGCACACTGTCAGCAATCTATCTATATTATATATATTTATGAAAAAATACTTTAGAGTTACGAAAAAATTACAATAGAATATGAATATACGATTTTTAATCATTTTATTTGTCTATTAAGTAAATAACCTGATGTAGGACCGTAGTGGATCTAGCAATCATATTTTTGTAAGATGGTCAGTTTTTGTTGACAACATATTATGTGGGACTGAGAGAACTTCTGAAAGACGTACGTACGTAAATGCAAATAGGATGACAAAAGTTTTACAGTACGCAGTATGCGTATACAGTTTTACAGTATTTTACAGTATATATAGTACGCAAGCGATATCGCAGGCAGCAACTAGTTATAGGACATCCAATATCAGTAATTATCGTAATTCGTTACAAGAATATACGAGATACTTCTCGTAACATAGACGTAAATAATAATACAAATACGTCATTCCTATATTGTTATTTTGAAGTTATTTCTGTACCTCTTTATTATACCCATGATATTATATAGAGTAGGTATTTAAAAACGATAAATGTATTATTATTTTCTTTTAAATATATTTAAAGTAAACAAGTTTTAAAATTGTCACCAAAGCCAGGAACCAACATCGAAGGTCAAGGTCTCATGCATTAAATAAATTTTATTTTAACGCTTGCCATTTTTACATCGTCTATTTATTTATACGTCTTTTTGAAACTTCATTTGAAATTGTATAATAAAATTATAATGGTACGCTATTTCTATTTGAACTTATTTTAGATATTCTAACTACGACCAATTACTAACAAACGCCATTTTTGATAAGTTTATTTATTTGTATAGATTACAATTGTTATCTAAAATGAAAAATCAATACATATACATACACCATTAGGACAGGCTTAATTCAATAAAAACTTTTATTTACTCTTTTTTAGTACGTAGGCGAAGCCGATTAAACTACTGCCCTGACATGTCACGGGTTCTCGAGGCGAGGTTCTCTGCCTAGGGCGCTCGAAATGAAATAATCAAAAAAATTACTTTACATGATATATTATATGTCCATACAGACTTTCCTAAATGGACATAATACTTTTACTTCAAATGGCAAAGTGGAGTTTTTAATTTGATATAAAAGATGGGATAAAAATAGTTATGACGGAATGCGTCCATATTCTGTGGCTTTATATTTTATTCATACATTCGCCTACAAGTGCCTTTTCGCTAAAACTCTCGCCCGGACTAACGTACATAATACTTTATAATTACGTTTATTGTAGGTATTATTGCATTTGTTTACTCAATATATTACATATATTATAGGTACCTCCTATGGTTAAGGTATGGTAGAGATATACCTCCTACGGTAGAGGTATGGTAGAGGTATCCTTGCAGTTGATGTTGAATATGAAAATGGTCATTTTGTTACCTGTAAGGTCACTTGTCGGCTGTAAGTCAATAGTTAATTACTATGAATTCGAAGTAGCTTACCGTGCCGTTGACTTTGGTATATTTATGTAAAATTCATTATGTTAAAAGAAAATTTCTTACTTAGTTTATAAATTCATAGCAAAAAATAATATTTTTATGATTTGTAATGAAATTAATATTTTATATCTGTTTGATTTTGTTTGTTTAATTTTATAACAGTGTCTTTAAAAATTAAGATATAATTTTTCAACTGCTCTGGATATATCTTGAAATATCCATACGATCTGCGTTATTCTGAATAAAGATTAGGTCAGATATAAGGTCTCTAAATAAAAATTATGCATCTTTATTTATAAATGGCTCGTCTGTATGGAAATTCGACAAATATGAGTGTGCATTCTAAATATTACGGACGAGGAACGGACGGCCACTTTAGCGGTCCAAATGACGCAGACACGGCGTCGCGCTCGCGTTCTACGCGCCTTAGTTTTAAAACTGTCCGCGTTAGTGTTTAATAGAAGGCCTTGACAGCGTGAAGGTCTCAGTTTTCATACCTCTGACTCACGAGGGTGGGCGATGGCTTTTACATTTTGGCATAAAGCACCTTCATAAAACATTGATAAATTAGTGACCTTCAAATGGTTTTGAAAAGTACATTGATTTTATTGTGTTTTGCGGAACATTTATTCGGAACGTGTATGTTACTGAATGAACTATATAAGGATTAACCATAGGCACGATGAAATGTACAAATGGTATGACTTCTATAGTTAACTCTTCGGCAGAATCCGTACTCAACAAAGGAGCTTCAAAGTCTTGACCACGTCATTTAACTTGGTTAGTGATGATTTAAGAGTTAAGACGAGTGATGATAAACGATGTAGAAAAAAAAAAGTTCGATTGACCTCCGAAAACTGACCAGATATATTGACACTACAAAAAATCATAGTCACTGCATACAGAATATTACAGTTTAATTTTATATGTATATATTTCTGAAACGTCTTAAGATATCAGAAATCGCATTTTACATGCAAGTTATATATTGTTTATTATATAATAAATGTTTTTATAGAACATTGGTCTTTTGAACCTGTTAGTTGATATGAAACAATTATGTAGGTAAAGTATCAATAATTATGATTAGCTTGCAACGGTTTGAAATAGCTTGAAATTGTTTGTTTCATTTTACTTTTATTACCATACTTCAAAAATTGAAAGTTACGTCTATTAGTATTTTTTGATTAAATAAATCGACATTTCATAAGTTTCGTAAAAGATTTCTAAGCTTTTGTACAAGTTTTTAGCTTTGACGTTCTTTCTATGTACAAAGAGTCATGTTTTTATACATTCCCTTAAATGCGATCAAATCAATTAGTATGTTTAGTAGAGGATTATTAGCTTCTAACAATTCCTTGAACATGTTACAAAAAAAATTAGTAACCTGCGCCAGTCTTGCCATTGCAAGTGTATCGGCGGCTTTAACGCGCAATGAATCACTTCACTCATATGGTTCTGCTACATAGTGTTTAAAGAAAGTAATATTTTGTTTCATAAAATTGCCTTTTGTTCGCAAACTTGTGGGCACATTGTAGCAGCCACAGTGGTGTGTGCATGCGCACGCGCCTAGTATAGAGCTCGCGCGCATCCGATACCAGTCAAGGCCCAACGCGAGTATACAGCATGTGCTTACGTCAGTTTACACAATCACTTGAATTCGTGTTGTTCCAACAATACGCGGCCCACGCTTCAGTACTTTTGATCTACATTTTATTTCAAATCATATTAATTAATATTGAAGGTTAAAAATTGGCAATGGATTTGGAGGTCTACTTATACTACTGTTAATACGACTGCCTGTTTAAAGTTATGATTATGTTTAATATTTCTTTAATTACAAGTTATAATTTAAAGTACGATACATACTGTAATCCGTTGCCGTTGCTTTTATTAAATTGCTAAGAGAAGCTTTCATACATTCAGCTTATATAACATACATTCTTTACTTATTTATTAAATGGAAAACGACTTTATTTCATATATAAAAACATATTAAGTGGAAATGTTGTTATAACCGAACTTATAACAACATTTCACTTCGCTATAACGATGGACAAGATATATTGTGATAATTATTAACGTCTCAACCCAATATCGATTAAAAAATGTAGACAATTTGTTAACTGTATCCATGCAACGTTTATATTAACAGCTATGAGTATAAGACCTATAAGACATCGTTATGACTCGACTCGCATCTGCCTGATGTTTTCGAATACCGAGTAATGAGTGCTGAGATCAGTTACTATTTGTATATGCCGTGTTTACAAGTGCGCGCTCTTGAATGTATTACGGAGCGCTTATAACACTGACCACTTGCACAGTAGCTTTTACAATTTAAACCCAGTGATGGGTAGGTCTATGTCAACCGATATGTATCGTAAAACTTGGGATTACTAAATATTGCAAAACAAGCATTTTATACATTATTACAGGGTGGACAGAGCAGACCTGAACTGAAATTAGTATATTTTACAGTTTCCACCCATTTTAGGGGCACTTGAACTAAAGAAATCCAAGGAAAAAAAACCTTAATATCAAGTAAGGTCTAAACCCACTATCATTATACGCTATTATTTAAATCTCAGCTGCGCTACGATGGCATACAGCTAACTCGTTCTATTTAAACTTGATAACTATTTGATCGCTTATGCAAGAGCCCCTCCTTCTGCTCTTTTAATACCATAATAGGGTAATGTGTTTAAATAGCACAACATTGCGACGTACAGTCCTTGTAATTTATATATGTTTAACGTATGAATGTTTAATGTATGAATGAATAAACATTTAATGATGTGATTGAAATTCAATGCAATTCGTTACTTGATATAAGGGACACATTTCGGTTAATAGCGGTCTAACTCTAGAGCAGGCAGCCTGCCGTATCACTTATATGTAGTTCTCCGTGATATATCTATAATTTTTTTTAATGTCATCATTTGTTTTTATTGGTGCTTTTAACATGAATTGAATTTAAATACTAATGCGGGGGTATATTTATATTTTTGCATCACTTACACTTCGCATATGCATTAAATACTCACGGCCTACTCTGCAAAATGTAAAAGAGACATAACAATAATTACTTATACTGTATTCTTTTATACATTATATATCATCGGAGTTCTTATTGCAATACACAGGTACGGCCTCTGGTCGCTTCCGTCCTGGACGGGTTCAACGGGTGCGTGTTCGCGTACGGACAGACGGGCACGGGCAAGACGCACACCATGGAGGGCACGGCGGACCACGAGGGCGTCATCCCGCGCGCCTTCAGACACATCTGGACGCATATTGAGAATAATGCTTCACCGGACATTACGCACTTAGTGTCATGCTCCTACGTCGAACTCTACCTCGAAGATGTTAGAGATCTCTTATCAAAAGACTGCAAGAAACTCACTATCAGAGGGCAGGTTAGTAGTATATATATATCAGTCAAGAGTGCTTAAGGCTACTTGATACATGCTACATGATATAATTTCAAACTTATTTGCATTAATTAATATAATACAATTACAATTTTTACAACTATTTTCCCACTAGATGTAAGGTACATATTTTTGTCCGTATGCATTTGTCAGCTATATGATAAAGGACATCGGAAGTCTTACACTAAGTTTCTAATTACAAGTTATCTCCTCGCTAAGTGGGACGGCAAACTTAGAAACAAACACCAAATATAGATCTTGGTGATAACCGCTTCCTAGTCCTTGTGCATATTAAACAGTCAACAGTGACGCAACCCGCCCTTCGCGACGCGAATCGTGAAACCTTACAGCCACGAGCTATTGTGTAACCGTGAGTTACCGAGCGCTGGCTCGCGTTACGTCGGAGTGTGAAAATCTGTAACAGTTGACTTTTGTAAACCGAAAAATATATAGTGCTTTCAATTAAGCGAACTTTGTTTTTGTATTCAATTTTCCTCTGAGCAGATGGCCTTATGCAACAAATGAAACAAATACGTAGTTATGATTCCTCTCAGCATTGGGATTCTGCCAGCAAAATAATAGTTTTGCAGTTTAAAAATGTGGTATATTTCTATTTACGTAAACTTCAATGTGTTCATGTCAGCGCTTGCGCTTAATCGCTTCTATTTTATTGCATCTTTTCCTTCATTCTGTGGGGACTCGTGAACAGAATCAATAGCAATATTCACGTGTAAAGAAGATTAAAAAATACCGCCTGTTTCACCTTAATGTTTGAAACATACGTTTTGACGTTGTCTTTAAATCTATCAAAGAAAAATATCAAATAAGTTGTTATAAGGCTAAATATATAAGTTTGACAATATATAAAATGATGAGAGTATTTGCACGTGTATGTTTATAGTCTTTGCCTACGCGCCGTACACAGTCATAATGTATTGATAACGATTCGATAGTGTGATATCAACGACGATAACGTTTTCAAATATGCTTAACGTCTCCAGCTCGCAGATTTCTGAATCTATTCTTTTTTGCACTGCGCTACTTGGAATGCCCGCGCTCTGGCCCGGATCCAACACTGAAACTCGATTGTTATTCAAATCTCGATACGAATTGTAAATTATATTACAAACAATACGGTTGATTAATTCATTCATAAATGATTCGAGCAAAAAATTAGACAATACTAATATATAAATGTACATCTACACATTATAACATTGTAAGTTTAACGGTTTCAGTTTTCCTTGTAAGTGTACGCGGCTGACATTGTGCTTTATTTTTATCCGCTTTGCGCTGCGGTTGTAAACCCACATTAAACGGCCAATAAATTACAAGAAATCGATTAACGCTAGCGTCCATGATAAACATATTAGCTAAATATATCACTTATCTCATACCCAGTCATAAAATATTAAAAACTTCGATATGTCATTATAATTAGTAAATGGTATCAAAGTAATTAAAGAGTACTTATTATTTCCTTTTTTTAAAGTTTTGATGAAATTACAAAAGGGAGATCCTTTTTATATTTTACGTGGCTGCTTCATAATAGTCTACTATTTTATTCGTATTGCATTCGGAACGGCGGTATTGACCTTCAACAACCTTTCACAACTGAACTTAGTTTCCATTAGGAAGGAAATTTATTGCGCTAATTATATCGCTCTGAAAAATTATTATTGCCAAATAAATCATGAGATCGGATCGGTTTGTGGATCAGCTTTTATTTTGTTTTCTGATCGTTACTTAAATTCTGATTTTTTTAAGGATTATTGATAAATTACACTTTATGGAAGTGCCTTCAGCGCTCTTGTAAAGAGAATTATTAACACAATTACAGGGTGTTCGATTGCACGTGGCGTCTAGTGCTAGGTACATTTACTTGAGCAAACACAACGGCACGAGTTCGCGTCGCAATTATCTCGCACGACGCATGCGGTGCTAATGAAAGCGAAATTAATTACATTTTAATCTTTGCTTTTCATTTATTACGTTGAGCATGAACTGCGCCTGCAGTGCTGCCTGCCCTGGGATATGCCTGCCTATCTAGCAAATTATGCAAAACATTTTTGCATGGCAGCATGAAGAAATAAAATTATATGAAGAAATCCGTAGATGTCGTCGACTCGACGTCCTCTTTTTCTTGTCAAAGTCACAATAAGTGCATCAAATGGACAGCTATTAAAATGAACAATGCCAGCTCTTTGTGTACAAGAAAGTGGCCTTTAGTCAAGAATTTGAATATTAGCAATTTATAACATCATCGCTAACCGCCGCGGTGGGTGTGATGACACAAGTCAATTTGGTCAAGTACAATGAGAGTAATCAATGATATTTAAGTTACGATTTAATCATTTTATTCATCATGAGACTCTGTGAAGCCCATCAAGTGTAATTTGGGCTAATGTCGTCTTGTGAAAACGTAACGCCGCACATACACGCACAAGTTATCCGCCGAAAGCCAAATTATGCAACACCTCTGAAATTACAATTCTTGTCTTTACCATGCCTACTTATATGCGTTTTCAGATTTCAGATCAAGGTAACAATAAAAACAGCGAAGTGTCCGATGACTAATTCCTTCTTACAGAATTGTGAATATATAAAACGTCGAGTTGTTAGTTACAATCATTAGTAAATCTTGACATGGCAATGTGTGCTATACATATAAATGGACGTCCATTTATATGTATATTCGATTTGCCCAAAAAAGGGTATTATTTCCCTCGGCCTTGTGCTTGTTTACCGAGCTAACTGCTTTATCTACTTTGTAGTTAGAAGATTCAATCATTTCTTGAACATGTACAGTGAATTACGCTAATATAGCTTGGTTTTACATATACTTACTAAGTTTTATGAGATACTTGACGTTATTTATAAATAATTCAAGTACTTATTTATTTGTCGTATCTAATTAGCTTTCGTTAGCTCACTAGTGGCGACTTAAATGAAACCAGTTTGTAGGCTATCATGTATTTGTTCCGTTGCTTGTCAATAAACCATGTTGATTATTTCGTGACTCAGGATGATGGCTATTTTAACAAATCTTTTTATATAAAAAAATATTATCATGATTAACATTGAAATTCTGTAAAAAAAATTAATTTTACCTCCCCCCTCATCAACTAAATATAATATTCTTATACCGCTATGCAGCCTTTATACGACTGTTGCGAGTGTTTTGTTAGAGCCACTCAATAGTATTTCAATGTTCTCATTTTATTTCCAAATATTTTTAAGTATTGTTCACATACATAGAATTGGAAACAATAAACTGTTGTCTAAAAATATCAAATCTAATATTTGAAATGCTCTTTGGATCAATAAATGTGAATGTCGTGTGTTAACTATGTTACGTTATAATAGTAATAAAAACACTATGTTCTCTCTGACCACCTCGCTATATGACACCAGCATGTGCGGGAGAAAGCGTCAAGAGCAGCAAAAGATAATACAAAATGCCAATTTCTACAGGAGCTAAACGGTTTCTATATCCCCGAGATGACATCCGTAGTATGCAAGTCGGCGGCGGAGATGGTGCGAGTGATGCGCGCCGGCAACCGTAACCGGGCCTCCGGACGCACCGATATGAACGAGCACTCGTCGCGCAGTCACGCCGTCTTCCTCGTCACTGTGGAGACAGCGCACCGGACTACTAATAGGATTCGGTATGTAAACTTGCAATTTCCAGCCTGGAAGGTACCCCCCCGAAACACCTTCCTTACTGACTGAGCGAGAACACTCTCCCGCAGTGTTATTGTAAATTCCATTAGAATGTGCCATATTTATACTATACTTACTATATATAGCCATAAGTGGATGTTCTTGAATATTTAAGTTCGTGCTTACATTTGGAAAGAGTATTACAGTCGGAATGGTGTGAATGGAGTGTCTTAACACTACTTGTGTAAGCACTCCAAGCAAACAAGTGGATCTCGTGGGGAACGAACCCACAACCATCAGAATCTGGCCGGACACGGAAACTGTCCCACTATATCACGTTAACTTTTTCTTACAATTAAAGCCACCAACTACACCCACAGGTACTCTTGTAATCGAGTGAATTTAAATGGAGAGATAGAATGTAATCAAATATATATATATATGTATATATATATATATATATATATAATATGATATATACATAATACGTTACTATGGTAGATTTGTGTTTGTTTATTAATATTTAAACATAATAATATTGAACTTTAGTCGACGATTACCGTGCAATTAGCAAACGTGAGATGAGGCATGCCTCGTTGTGGAGATTAAGCGGTTTAATATAAATAATATCTAATGACGCGGGCTAATTGACGCCGCGCTCGCTAGCGGCTAGACGGTTACTCACTCGACCGGCCGGAGAGGCGGCGGCGGTCGCGCTGCCCTTTGTTGCCATCGTTGCACTTTTACACTTTGTCCTTTGTACTCAATTGTACTCAACAACAACTTTACCTTTTTTATTACAAGTGTAATGCCATCAAAATTGCCCTTTGGCTTGTTTCAAATTGGACTTGAATTCGGGTCTATGTGGAAAAATGTTGAGTCGTCCTCTTGCCCGTAAATAAATGACACTCAGGAATCAATTTTAAATTGTATGTTTTTATCTATAGATAGGTACTTACCTATTGAATAATAAGCGATACGACCAAGGTTTTTTGACGCTACAATTTGTAGAAAGAAACTGCTGTGGAACGATTAGTCATAGACGCTGTTATCTGGTCACAATTGTAATCTGATATGTAACTGTGCTACTGCTTTTAAAAGAAGCAAGAAACTCTTTAGGTTTTATAAATAAATTTCATTTAAACTTCGTCTACTCATGCGGGTGCAGATTGTAAAGTTTTGAGAAACGTTTTCTATAACTTGGAATATAATACTATACAATGTGTCTATCCAAACCAGTAATAAGTATATTTTTTATCAAAAATGTAACTTTTTTATTCCTTTGTAAAATGCACGGGTAAAGTATATTTTATTACAATATTGATATTCTTTTCTACACGTTTTAAGTTTAATTACCCATAATACACATTTAATTTTGTTGAATATTGGTTATATGAACTCGGTGATGAAATTCATTACATTTCATTCAGGAACGTTGTGTGTCGAACGGCGGAACTGTTAGATGCACTTTGTTTGATTATAAACTTAGATATTCTCCGGACTTAAAATCGAACCCAAAACCAGTGTACATGCGTAGAGAGTCAGTCTCTTCGCAAATCCGCCATCATCTCTAAAGTATCTACTTAGACTTTCAATATTGATATGAATGGGAGCAGCCAATGAAGTTGTCTGCAAGAGTCAGTGTCCCCACACTCTGTTGTAATTTAAATTAGCCTCACTTTCAGTAGGGACAAGGGCCTTTGAATAATATCTCGTCAATAGAACATCCTTTTGTTGTCGCAACAGCTTCTATTTGAAAGGCATGTATAGCTTTGGCTTTATTGTCAAATTAAAAGTTATTGACATGCGTTATTTAAATGAAGTTCCAGTTAAGTGTATATTTCAACGACTTTAAATTAATTTAGTTGGTTTAAAAGTAATTAATTTTACCAAACGCTAAACCCTCACTTTGCATTCAGTCTGATAGCTTTTCTTTCGTCCGTTTCTTCGACAGATTTTGGATATATGCTATATTATTTAATGTCAGTACTTTTTAAAATTATCATACGTGTAGACGTGTGTGAATTATCCGTGTGATGTATGCAGTTCTAGGAATGAAGTAAATGTTCATGAAATTGCTCGTAATGATGTTCATTGTCAAATTCATTAGTTAAACTATGACGTGTTGGTCACTTACGCTGGCTAATGGCGGCAAGCGCCAGCAGGACTTATCATTGCCATATATATATGTTTTATCATATCTACATATTACATATACGTATATGGTATGTATACAAAAGAAACGGCAATGTCTAGAAATTCGTCGGAAAATGGAAAACGGAGTGTTTCACTGTATTCCAGAAGCATTTAAATTTTAAGCTTATAAATAACGAAAAATGTTTTCGCTTTTTAATGACTAGAGAAAAACTTTTATTGGAAAGTAAAGTGGATTTAAAAGAACTAAAATTTTCATCAATCTTTTGTACCTAGAAGCTCTCTCGAATCTATAATCTAAGGATTTGCAAGCTCTGACCTAGGCTGCCAAGCAAAGGCGGCGCCTAGGAAAGTGAGATATATTGAGCGAGTCTGCGCCGCGTCGCGCTGCTCCCCCAAGTTAGACACCTGATTTTACTCTCGTGTAATGTTTATTTTGCTAATTTCAATACTTGAGGGCGAATAAAACAATGTGTTATATCAAATAAAATATTTAAACCATGTTACAGTATATTTAATTAGAAACAAATCATAATTAACTATACATATGACTTGTGATTTCACTTTTCTTATTATGGTGGTAATCAAACTAATTAAAAAAATGAATCCTATCTCGTGAGCAAATGAATTACTGTAGTGATCGCATAACGTATGCCGGCGGAGTCACCGTCTGCGGCACTAGTTGTTCTGAAGCTGCCGTGGCGTGCGTCCGCCGGCACCTGGCGACCGTCGCCTGCGGGACGAGCCTCGCCGCCTCGCCTCCTCGTCTCTGCCAATTCCGCGGCGACCTTCGCTCTCACGACACGTGCTTCATATTCCACCTAAAATGGCGGATTTGTTTTGTTTTGGACAGTATCTTGTATTGTTTGTTGTGTGCGTGTGCTAGGATGAATTGGTCGTGTTGGTGGCTCGCGGACGACTTTTGCGGAATGAGGTAAAGTAATTGTAACAGGACATTACGTTATGTATAAAAAATCTGAAATAAATAAGATTGAACACATATGCACTCGCACTAAACCAGGTCAAAAAGTATAAACAAATTTCAGGGTTCACCTCGACAATATTGAAAAAGGACTATTATTTGAAAATTAACCAATTTATTTATAAATTTATTTATTAATTTATAAAATTTATATCTGTCGTTATTGCTTATTTAACCTACTTACAGGTCTCTGAATATATATATATATATATATATATATATATATATATATATATATATATATATATAATAGTGTGATTTACCCTTGCCCTTGCCCTCCGTTAACCTCATTTATTGCTGGTGTCGCCTCAGCGTCTCTAGCCCACGCCACTGACGTAACTCATATGACTGTATCACTCTAGTAGGGTGAGATTTACTCTAAATTTCTTCATACATAATGTGTTATCATGATATCAACATTACAAATTAAACCGATTTGTGGGCCTTATATTATAGCGTTTATTGAAATTAGTGCTTTCATTGATAGCGATACATTTCAATCGTAAATATTGTTTAGTTTAATCGAGGAGTAGAACTTCTAATGATAAGCTCTTTGATTAAAAATAAAATATAAAAATCTGAAATATAATTTACTCGTTATATGAGCAGCGTTAAGCGACCTACGGTTTCACAGAGGCTGAACTAAACAGCTTTTCCTCGACACACAATACAGCGAAGCCCGTTACGACTCACCAGTGATGCCGTGATGGGAATAATTAGATAATCCTCATTGAAAATTATAATACTGGTTTTTTGCATAACTGAAAATACTGCACCGTCCCGAAAGTACTGTGAGCTTAAGTTCAGTATGTGAATCAGATATTTTGAATTTGGAATTGTACAAAAATGACACATATAATATATTTGTTATACAGATTATTTAAAATTCATTAATAATATAATTTAACCGGGCAAAAAATATGTACTCATTTTTTAGTTTAAAAGTGAAGCCTTCTAAATTTTTTGCAAGCTTATTATGCAGGTTACCAGAGCTAGGTTAGTTGTTAATCTTGCTGCTCGGCCTTAAGTTGACGACATCGCTTAAGTGATGTAAGGATTAGTAAAGATTATGATTTAAGTCAGAACTAATGAGGCTTAGTTTAAGGTTTTTTTTTCATTATATAATTATATCTTTCTTATTAAATGCAAAAGTGTAAAAACTTATAAGGTTTTCGCGATTTTTTCACATTTTGAAATGAAACTATTTTTAACCGGATTAATCGCGTATCCTATCCTAACCTTTAATGAGGATTTACGCCTACCTGTGACCACGGACTACTCTAAAGTGTTCGAAACGGCAGCTTTTCTAAAATGTGTTTTCGAATGCTAATATAATATATGCGATTAATCCGGTTAAAAATAGTTTCATTTCAAAAAGTGTACAAACTACTTTTTAGCACCTTTTTTTAAATTTAATGTAGTAGTATCGATCAAAAATTCTTAGAAACATTATACATTTACTAAAAATGTATAAAATAATAGTGGCTGTTCCTAACAAATCAGGAAATTGCAGTAAAATTAAATTCAAGGTATTATGGTGCATTGTTTGTGTAAATACTAAACTGCAATTGTATTGTAAATATTTAATGTGTGTAGGTACATAGACACAGAATGAATAAGTGCGTACTAGAGACTTGGCGTAATAGGATAAACGCGGCTCTCTTAAATACAGCAAGTATTGATGACAATACTTGTATATAGGTCAGCGTGTAGGTAAGACTACTAAAATTGCGTTCAGCTTTAAGTTTTATTAGTCGCGCCATAAGAGTTTGAGCTTGCACAATTTTAAAGGTATTTTCTTAGGTCAGTGCGGTGTTTCGAGGGCGGCGTGCATGTGTGTGTGCGGCGTCGGGTCCGCCTCAGACCGACCGATGCCATGATCGCTGGAAAGTTTTCGGCGTTTTTCAGGCGCGCAATCAGGAAGGTCGCTCGTGCGTGAAGGCTGCAGTTTTTCATGAAGCCTTTTACAACTTTATTATTAACATTTTGTGGAAAATGTTTCTAAAATTTTGTAATGGTTAATCTAGTTTATACTTTTAGTAATAGTAAAGTGAATAATAGTTACTAAACTTAAAAAAAAAGTTTAGAGATTTTTCTTGGTACTCTGGGCGTCTTAACCAGGCGGCCTGGCAAGAACATCAGGTCTTTGATAATATTGTATTGTCATGGGATCCAGAAACGTGTGCAAATTCCAATTCGAATCCTAGTAAATTGTAATCTCACTAATTAATTGCAATTAATTAGTGAGATTGTTTCCATATTATATATTAGGCCCGCGCGACGCGACGCAGGCACCTGGCCACTGCTCGCCATTCCGAACATCAGTCCCGTCAACGCGCCGGCGCACAAACAAAATAAACACAGACGAAGAAAGTTTAACATTCTTGCTTTACCAAAACCACCTCCAATTACTTTTACTTGCTTTTTAAGTGATAAGTGCGACGTGTAAGATGCTTCGGCGACCGTGTACAAACAGAATTTACCATTAATGCTTATATATTAAGCATAATTATTAAGAACGCAATCTGAAAATGACGTTTAATCCTGCGATAAGCATTTGTATCTTTAGTGATATTAGGTATTTGTTATAAATAAGTAGGTACTTACACTAGCGTCCGTATGTAGCTAGTAGCTACATATCTTAAGGTCAACAGATAAAGCTAATTTATAAATCGATAGAAAGGCGCGATTAGATTCAATACCTTTTATTTTTATATATACGAATGATGTACAGTAATATACTTATTAATAATATCGTAAAATGTATTATTTACATTTGTGGCCCTTTTTTAACATTGTTTAACATGAAAATGATGTTTATGGGTTCGATTCTACTCGTATGTCATATAATATAAGGAAATGTATTGAAAAAAAGAACTATTGCTCATATACCTGGGAAGAACCTGTGCGAGAGACTTCTTTTTTTTTTCAAATCAATTGCTTACAGATTTATTAGTGATAATAAAAAAGGCAATTACCTTCCTCGACCTGAATATACAAATTACCTGGAAAAAGTTTAGTGAAATACTCTTTGCTCAAAATATGATAGAACTGTGTAAAGTTGAATTGGTTTAAATTGATAAATTATAAGCACATGGGATGGGATGGTTTTGCTTTCGGTAGAGTGGGAGCTCATCAACGCCTCTGCCTCGCTGACCATCACCTCGAATCCGACAGCTGTCAGTTGTCACGCGGCGTGGGAGTGCGGCGCCCACTGAGCTTTACTAACCAATGACATAACTAACACTTCCTCAATGCGGGACAGCTTCTAAGTGATTCGCAGATATCCATACATTATACAAGTATACTGTACCCATATATAATGTTGTAGTTTCAGGCAATTTTAGTTAAATTATATTTATTCTTACATATTATTTTATATAAGGTATTATGAAAGAAATGTCAATATATCTACCGGTTGTCGATTCGATCCCCAGCCTGTAAAATGTTTTCAAGTTTAATTTATTTTTATTTATCCGATTCTGTAAGACTTGCCTACGCTATGTCGTGGAGTGCTCTGCATGCCCCGTTTAATACGCTTGGTCCGTTAAAGCTGAAAAACTGTGGTGTTTTAATTAAATAATGTTACATCACCATGCATGACTTAGGTAACAAACAAACCCGTTATCGGCATCTAACGTATTGTCTAGAAATGCATTTGTTGGAAACGGGGAAACTGTTATTACATATTCAGTACATACTAATTAAGGAAGTAATAATAAAATAGTAACTATCGTGTTAACAGTATAACAAAATAAAACTTATGTTTAAATCATGTCCTAAGAACTATTAAATAAATCACATAATTAAATAAATTGCAATTGCGCATTGGTTCCGAGCGCGAGCACACTCGCTGTTGGCTTGCGACGAGTGTCGTAAATAAGCGTAAGTTCGCAAATACTACCGAAAGACCATTGAGGCGGAAAGCAAACGTCTTGAGCAAACATAACACAAAAATCAATAAATAAATGTACGAAGGAGAGTAAATAATGCGAGGACATTAGCAGTTATTGATAAACTGTCGTAGGTGTTACGTCCATTAAATATTTAAATTGTATGTGTTAATTTTGACACTTTTTGTAACTAATCGTTTGTATATATTTTGAATATATATAGGAAATATATCATGTTTTATGAGATGCGGTAGATGATGACGCAATAGTAACGCAGTGTACAGTGACTGACTCGAGACGAGATTGCTTATGGGTTCGATTTCCACTCAGGAGAATAATTATATTTCAATTATTTTTATTTCTTTTTTTTGGTAAAACAACGCACGGTGTTGAGTTTCACCCTCAACACACAATATCTAGATAAAATAAATATTACACGTACTACCAGTTCTATTAGTTTGATATATTTCTAATGCAGTATAATAACAAATATTGGCTATCTGTATTTGTTCCTATATAAAGTTTAGCATCGAATTTCAAGGCCCAACATCTAA
The DNA here is from genome assembly GCA_038994665.1 of Podotricha telesiphe. Classification (NCBI taxonomy): domain Eukaryota; kingdom Metazoa; phylum Arthropoda; class Insecta; order Lepidoptera; family Nymphalidae; genus Podotricha; species Podotricha telesiphe. The sequence continues at coordinate 133,686 of JAOYRR010000426.1, read as the reverse complement.
ATAATTTTCGTAAAAAGCGTTCAAGCTGATATAACGATAAGAATAGGTATCGAAACTTCTAGGGTCGCAATAAAACATAAGCACTCATAGCTTGTTAAATGACGTGAAGCAAATTCGATCAATACTCAAAGGCGACGTGCTTTGTCACACTAAACTATGCATGCGACCAACTAAGTTATATCATTATCACTGTCCTTTTATTAAAACGCAACGTGTCTGCCTTTATTGTATTGTTTTGATAACGTCAGTCAATATGTGTACGTCATATGCTCATGCTAAATAAGTTTAGTTGGGGTTTTATTCGTTAAAGACCTTGATTTACGTTGATTACTGTATACATACATTTGTTTTACTAACTTAGAGAATAGATGCAGGCTACGTTCCCTTGATGCCTATTTGGTTTTAAGTGGTCTTGTTGCAGATTAGATAACTTCAATTTGTATGCATATTTAAAAGTACAAAATATTAAAAAATGACTAAAAAACCCTTTATTAGTTTAGTGAAACTAGCTGTCCACATATTGTATGTTGTCATCGGATTCTAAGACGTCTCTAGATTTTTAGACAAATCAGACCGTAGGAAGTAGAACAAAGTTGTAAAATATCCTTATAAAGAGGAGTACATGTTTTGCTAATCAAAACGTGAAAAGTTAAAATAACTAATTATATCTTCTATTTTATATACATAATAGCGAATACCACGTACAGCAGTGGTTTTGGGGAAATCGCGCAAAATAAAATTGCATTCCGGATGTTTAAAGAAGTAGCGGCTTGCACTAATTAGAGATATTTTTGTGCAAGTGTACAATGTTAACAAATATATTGCGTTCCGCTCTGAATGGTGCGTACACACTCGCAGCGTCGTCACCACTGCCGCTGTTCTCCGCCTACCACCTAGCTGCTGACTGAACTCTTGCTATTTTATTGTTACTTCTTAATTTTTTTCCTTCAAAAGCGCATTATGTAATCAAAGAGGTATCTTTGATTACATAATCATTATTTTACTACGTTCAAATTACTTACAAAATATGCAAACCTTTTATATATTTCTAAGTAAACAAAATAATATAATTATATTGACTGTCCTCATTTCTATAGCTTATCTATATGAGACTACCCTCCCTGTAGTATGGTGATCCATGTACTAGTAGTCAGTGAAATTATGTATGTATATATATAAATGCAATAGCGCCTAGTATATTTGTTTTATGCGCAGGCAATGTGTTGAAAATGTTAAAGTTAAATGTTGCTCTTATTTTTTTTTCAATATCTCCTATTTAATTATTATCCATTGTTGGTGTGTAACTTTCGTGTGGATTAGAGTTTCGATGTATGTACGGTTCACGCTCCGAGCTCCGGAAATGTTAATAGGAGCGCGCTCTCGAGTATCGGGCCTCAGCCTCAATGCGAGCTTCCGGTGGACAACTGTGTTAGGGATATCTGATTGAAAAGCATTAATCGCGTCATCTATTTGTGTATATTATATATATTTGTATTTTAAGTTTGGCCATCGTTAGTTAGCTCACTTTAATAATCCCTATTTTCGGGGAATATATGTATGTGGGTGGGTGAACAATTTGCAATATGTCATCATATTTGTCTAAAAAATAGTCGGATAATAGTTTCTCACATAGTCACGTGACGATGTTCTAAGCTGCTGACTCTGGAAGCTTAATTGATTATTTGTTAATTTTTTCCGTTAAAAGAAAACAATTTATTTTTCTTCTTTATGGTTTATCAATTATAACTGTTTAATTACACTTGACATCACTAACTTAGTTGTGTATGTTTGGATTAAATGCCATGTACATTCCAGCGTGGGCAAGCTGAACCTGGTGGATCTGGCGGGCAGCGAGCGGCAGCGCAAGACGGGCACCCGGGCGGCGAGCGCCTGCGCGCGAAGCGGCGCGCATCAACCAGGCGCTCTCCTCGCTCGGGAACGCGTCATCTCCGCGCTCGCCGAGAACAGCCCGCACGTGCCTTATAGGTGACTCTTGCTATCCGTACTGAACTCACCATTCTTGAAGTAACGCCCAACTCACAAAAATTTTTATGCGGGGAACTGGTACAGTAGTGTAATTAAATGTTTCTGGACAAAATGTATGCAAATGCTGTCTTATTGGTTCAAGCAATCTTTTACTGACAACCTTTGCCTGAGAAAGATTTCATTGTTAAGAGGAAATCTTTTAGGAGGAAGGAATATCTAGGTGCATAAAAACTACTAAACCTGATACATAATAATAATTGTATAATAAATATTGAAAATAATTTAAAAATTAAATACTTAGTCACCGACAACGTCAATAAAAGAAAAGCTTTTGTTGATATGGTAGGTAAAGCTCAATGACTAGAAGCAAGTCAAGATTTGCTTAGTGATAAAATAATTTCAATTGACCTCCAAAAACTGTTGGTTACTGTCATTAGCATATGTCCTCAGAGACTCGAAGCTGACGCGCATCCTGCAGGACTCGCTGGGCGGCAACAGCAAGACCATCATGATCGCGAACATCGGCCCCGCCTCCTACAACTACGACGAGACCATTACCACGCTGCGGTACGCGCATAGAGCGAAAGGTAGTTTCTTTTATTATATTACATATATTTTGTATTTTATATCCATGAGTTTTTAGTCTATGTACTTGTTGTCACAGGACATGGCATAATAACCCAGATGTAGAACGCATGGCGTAGCGGTCAGAGCGCTTGGACGCTTTCCTTGAGGCGCGGGTTTGAATCCCGCTGCGTTCGAATTTTTATACGTTTTCTAATAATGATTTTCTATTTCCTAAGTGTGTGAATAACGCTTTAAAAATGTTAAAAATGATATTTTCAAATTTATATGGTACGCTATGGTTTCTGGTGCTTTGAAAATATTATACGAGCACATATAATATTTTCAAAGCTATATCGAATTCATAGATTTATAGATGATATAATATCGAATTTGTGCTGTGCATTATAGCGATAAAGAACAAGCCGGTGCGCAACGAGGACCCGAAGGACGCCAAGCTGCGCGAGTACCAGGCGGAGATAGAGCGCCTGCGCGCACTTATAGAGCTGCGCCGCAAGCGGGCCCGCGTCCCGCGCGCCCGCGAGCCCCCCGCGGCCTCCGCCCCCGCTCCAGCCGCGCCCGCGCCCGCGCCCGGTGAGACGGCACCACTCCCTTGTTCAGTTGATGCGTTGATGAATACTTTGACTTTTGACTTTATAAAATATTTTTGATTTATATTGCAGAAGAAGAAACGGATAGCATCGAAAGCGAACACATTTTAGCCGAGTCGACGATAGAGCACGAGAAAACGAAGACTGAGGAGCTCGAGCAGCAGATCCACGCGCTGGAGGAGCGTCTCGTGCAGGGCGGCGGAGGAAAGGACCTCCTCAACAACCTTAACGAGACCCAGCTCATACTCGAGCAGAGGAACATGGAGATCGCCGAGAGGAAGAAGCGCGAGGTCGAGATGCAGCAGAAGATAGACCTCGAGGAGGAGACCACCACCATCGTCACCAACACCTTCGCCACGCTGCAGCAGGAGGTGGACCACAAGACGCAGCGCCTCAAGAAGTGCCTCTCCAAGTACACCTGCCTGCGCGAGGAGATGGTGGAGCAGCGCGAGGCGCACGACGCGGAGCGCCGCGAGCACGAGGCGCTGCAGGCGGCGCTCATCGCCGAGCTGCGCCGCCGCCTGCTGCTGGCCGACAGCTTCGTGCCCGAGGCCGGCCGCGCCACCGTGCTGCGCCTGCGCTACAACGACGACGCCGACGCCTGGGAGCTGCCGTTTTTTTTTTTTTTTTTTTTTTTTTTTTTTTTTTTTTTTTTTTTTTTTTTTTTTTTTTTTTTTTTTTTTTTTTTTTTTTTTTTTTTTTTTTTTTTTTTTTGCGCGCCGGTACGCGCCGCCCGCGACCGCGCCCGCGCCGCCCGCCGCACCGCCCCCCGCGCACGCGCTCGCCCCGCGCGCGCCCAAGGTGACGTGCCGCTCCCGCTAGGCTGGCCATGCACGCAACTGCGCCACTGTGTGTTACATGTGAACGTGTCTGTTGCAGGCGACGGACATGGCGGCGAAGAAGGAGGCGGCGGCGGAGGCCCGGCGCTTGAGCGCGCGCACGCGGGCGCCCTCCGCGCACCTGCGCCTCGGCACCGCCGGCGTGCGGTAGACGCCCCCGCCGCGCCACAATAGTCCAATTGTAGTCCACTAAATATAAATATTGTAATTAAGTGCCCCCAGGGGCGGGCGGAGGGCGGAGGGCGGCGACGCGAACGCGCCATCTCCACCGACCGACGACCTTGCCTATTGAAAATTTACACCCTATGGATTTGTAGCGCGCTGCTGCAGTTGAGGAGTGGCGTGGGTGTCGATAGTGTAGGTCATTCTTACGCGACGCTGGCAGTGTGCCCGAACACTGGTCCACTGACTCCGCGTCACTACCGGTCAGTCACTGAGAGGTCAAGACGCTTCGCTCACTATTATTCTAATGGCTAACCTATAGACATTTACACATAGCCTTTTAAATTGGTGTTACCAGTCCACATAGAACGCTAATTTGAAGCCTATCGATAACTTTGTATTCTGGCAACACTGTCCTCGTTTCGCGTAAATAGTCCTAATGTAATTGTAAAGTTAAGGTTCTCGCTCGTCACAAATTCCAGTCGATAGCGATATGATCTCAGCTATACACACATACATACATTTGTATATAATATATAATTGCCAGTTTCTGTGGACTTGTCTAGTTTTATTAATAACAAATATTATTATTTAATGTATTGTTTTTTTATCCGAATTTTTGGTTTGTTTAGTCAATTTAGGTTGTCCATTGTTTTGTATGCGTATATTTTACCGTTGTTGTTTTTAGTGGAATTTTATTTTGTCTTCATTCGGTCGGGCATCGGTCCGTCTGAAGCGGTGATATTAGATAGCTTGTTAGTGTTAACGCCAGGGTCGTGGGTTCCGAGATGTAATACCTCTTGTATACTAAATAAACTAAGAACTGCTCAACACATGCTTGTATCCGCGTGTGGCCAAGGTTTGTAAAATAGAACCGAAATTTGGATTTCTCGGTTCGAATGTGTTACCAAAGATGGAAGCTGTCCATTCCAGTAAGTCGCGAGCGAACGTTACCAGCGTCATGTTCCTTTATTTGTAAACACTCGTCGGATGCGTTAAGTTTTATTTCCAGACACGGTTTCTAGTCAATGATTCTTATATACGAGTATAAATGTAAATAATATTTTAAAGTAGCTATTTAAAAAGTATAGACATAGAGTTAAAACTCGCACAACACTTTTGAACGCCGAAATTGCTCTGTGTGTACATTTTAGTATATTTATTTTAAAGTCAAAGTATTCCTGTAAGATGTGTTATTATGTTATTTAAATTATAATTACGAGTATTATACAGAGTGAGCGAGAAAAGGAATCATGTGATATGTTATTTGGAAACCGCTAGTCAGCTGTGCGCGTACACGCTTATACTCACTAATAAACATTTTTAATTTTTACTACTGGTTTTGTTTTACCCTAATTTGTTTCAGAGACTGTCCTAATGTGTGTACAAGTCATTTAGCTTCACATTTATTTATAATACATGATGTAATTAAAACAATACAAAAGTATATTATCTCTATATCGACTGTAATTTCAAAATGGCATTTCTTATTTTATAAAATATACATCTCACTAAAATTTATCATTAGAACAAAATACTTTTTAAAGATTAATTAAAAATCTAATCATTTCTTTTCCACGAAACTTAATATCATTATTTGAAAATCTTAAAATCAATAAAATGATAAAAGACTAAAATTGGTACACCTTTATATTCAAATTGTGAAGAGCCAATATTTGTTGTTTAATTGAAAATCCCACGATCTTAAAAAAATGTAATAGTAAAACGGAAAAAAATATTGAAAAAACCCTGACTAAAAACTACGTAACGAGAGGACGGGAACGAATCCGTCATCGGCTGCCGTTATTATTAAAAATTCATACAAACGCTTTCGTAGCTCTTTCGCGTGGCTAAAACAACAAAACTCTCGATATCATTCATTTAAATATATTAATAGAGGCAAGCCGCATCCAAATCAGACTAGTAGATTGATTTCGCACAAACAAATGATTACTGCAGCGCCTCCTGGTGAGTTGAATAACTTCTTAGATATGTCATATGTGTCAGCAATCAAACCAGAACCAATCACAGAAAATCGCATCAAAACCGGAACTAGTAGTTTTGGAGATAAATGGCAACTATTGGTGTATGGACGAAATATTTACTGCAGTGCCACTTGTGAGTTGTTACTGTACTAAGGATATGCACCATGAGACGCGAATCTATCACTGAAAACCGCATCAAAACCTGATTAGAAGTTTTTTAGATAAATTGCACGATTGGTTTGCACAAACAAACAAACAAGCTCTCACCCCAAACGCATATACGGTCTCCGTACCGTCGCGGGTAAAGATTAAGCATATAGATACGATTTGTAAACTGTATTTCAGGACTCAAGCACATAAAGATTTAATGTAATGTCGGACAACTTAATTGTTTAACATCTTTGTTTTTAAATGATTATACACAAAAAAATTTATAGATTTGACATTGACATTCAACGTCTTTAAATTTCAAATGAACGACGCTCATTCCAGTAAATTTGTTAATATTGTATTCGATTGTAACTTAATCGATATTAGCTTAGAGCATAACAATTTACACCGAACTTAAAATATATTAGAGATTTATCATATGTATAGATAGTAAATTTACTGATCCGTTTTCAGTTCTTTATTAATTTTACAACGTCAAAAAACAAAACCTGAACAATGTATAACATAAAAAAATATTTACTATTAAATGCATTGTATTGTTGTTAATACCCATGTCAATAAATAAATTTTAAATATATAATTTGTAATTAATTACTATATTTTATTTTTAAGACTTCAGAGAATTCTATAATACGTTAAATATACAACATTTTTTTAAATTTAAAGTGATAGTTAAGAAATGCCAAAAATAAAATAGTGTTAATAGTAAATATAATTAACAAGAAATATAAATAATGCATTTATTAATTGATTTATTAATCGATTAGACATCGTTATCGTTATTTTGAAGCACCGAGTACCGACTACCGACTCGCATCCCTGGCTCGTAACGGACATTCAATTTTAAAAGTTTGGCTGCTTTGTTTCGGTTACAAAATGTGAATAATTTAAAAAATATAGTCTTAAATATTCAAAAATGTCGGAAAAACTAAAGGATTACCAAGTTTTGGACGTGCTTTGCGGTGGCACGTTTTATAAAGTGAGGCACAAGGTCACAAACAGTATATTTGCGTGGAAAGCGTACAATTGTTCGGCGTTCTCCGATGAACAAATACAAAACGTCGATAATGAAGTAAAAATATTAAGTAAGGAGCTAACTGGCAACTTCCTTCATTATTACGATACGATATTACATGGACCAACTAAAACACTTTACTTTGTTCTCGAATACAGTTGTTGGCAGAGCGTACAGGAATTAATCGCACAATGCAAGGCCACTGACAAGCATTTCACTGAGCGCTTCATATGGTACCTATTGCTGGAGCTGGCGCGTTCTTTCAAGCTTGTAGAAAATTTTAATTTTGTCTCCTTAAAAAAATGTGTAACACCAGAGTCGATTTTCGTAGGACCAAGTGGCGAATTACGCATCAACTGTTTCGAACTTTCTCTCCAGGCTTTTCTGTCGCCGGACCTGATGCAGCAGGTAGGAGAGATAATTAGCATGCTCTGCTATTTGCCTGGAGCTTGTGACGATAAAATAAAAGAATTCCGCTACAGCGACGACTTGCGCGATGTGATAAGCTTTTTAACTGACGATAGAAGCTCCAACTTGCGACCAGATGTAGTGCTTTACCATCCCACAATTCTTGCTAACACTGATACCATGACAGCTCCTAAAACTATGAATGATATACTTGCCCCAGCAGAGACTTCTTTTATATTTTCCGAAGCAAATAAATGTGACTCTGAGAAGGCAGTTGAACAATGTAAAATTATAGAACCTTTACCTAGAACAAGTTTGAAGCACATAGATAGTCCAGTTTACTGTAATATTACACCTAATTGGACATATGTGGGAGAAGTAGAAGAATGTGAGTCTCCAGTAAAGGTTGTGTCTCCAACAATAGCAGCACTGGCTCTGGAGCTGCCTGGCTATGTGCCACGGAGTAGACAACCATATATTGCACCCTTAGAGGTATACAATGGTGCACAGAAACTATCAGAGGATACCTTAAGTCAGCAATGGATGTCTAGGCTTATTGCTCTGAGACAAAGGGAGGAGTCATTGAACAAGAGGGAAAGGAACATCATTTCAAAAGAAATTCTGAATAGTCCATCTACTAAATTAGTTGCTCTAGATGATTCAAGAGAACAGGATATTGAAAGCAATGGAATAACTCTACCTCCTGTTATCAATCAATTGAATGAAAATATCAATGGATGGGTGTCCCGCAGACGACAGAGAAAGTCTAGCTCATTGAGACCGAAAGCCAGAAGGAAGAGTTATGCATATGAAGACTTAGATAGCTCCTTGTCAGCAGACAATGGGGACAGCAGTGTTATAGTGACAGCTGCCAAGATTACAAAAGAAAACATGCCTCGCAGAAACATATTTCCTGATGTGTCCTCAAAGAAAGTGCACTTTACTTCAAGCAACCCTTTTGTAGAGAGTGATGAGAGTGTAACACTCACATTTTATGAGCTAGAAAATGTAGATAAAAATGGATACCAAGGTCCGAGGAAGGAGGAGAAGGGACTTAAAGATATTAAAAAGTTTAAGTACTTAGATTTAGAAAAAATATCCTCAGAAAACAGAAACTCAATGCAATGGAACCACTCTTCACCCTCTAAACAGGCTAAGATGTCCAGCAAAGTGTTTTCAGATATAACTAACAGTGATCTTAATAAAACTTCTTCTAAAAGTAGTATTATATCCAAGGGCTCCAATTTCTCTAGAAGTTCTCTGAGAAGCTCGAGGTATGTGTATAGTAGTGACACTGGAAAAGTAAATAATGATAATCTTGAGCACAGTCGCACCAGTAGTAAAATATCTTACACACAGACTCCTACAGCTCCTCCTGAACTTAAGAAATCTAAGAGGAGATCTTTATTGCCTTTCAAAACACCATTTAAATTTAAAACTTCAACAAAAGTATAATTGATGTGGAAGATACTCTGATGGATACTTATAGATGGCATAGTTATAGTAATTAGGTATAGTAATTGTATTTTTTTGGTTGTGGTTACTTTTTTATATTGTCTTTGACAAATTTTGTGATTGATATTATTTTTATTTTATTTGTTTGTATATAAGGAAAAATACGGACACAAACCCACCTGAAGTAGTTTAGTGACAGTCGGATATAACAACTATATATTTGTATAGTATTATAACCTTAGGACATTGAAATGCAAATATTTATTTTTATTATAGTTCTATTAAACTTAGCAATTTCTAATTTGGTATATTTGTATAGCATTTTGCTAAGGGACAGGTAAGTATCGACAAAATATTATAAAATTATATATATATATATAGTAGTAGTACTAATCATGAAATAAAAGTGTTTCACTTTGTATCCTAAATTTTGTATGGTCTCATGACATGTTTATAAATTAAAAAAAAAAAGTAAACTAAACATTTTGTCGCATAATTATTGTAAAATTTAAAATTATTGTCAACTTTAGTCTTTTAGTCTTCCATTATACATATAAAAAATAATCAATTAAGTATAAAGAAAGAAAACTAAGCTTAAGTTTTGCTTTATATAGATATGTAGCAATAAGTATTTCATTATATTTTATTAGATATTGTAACTATACAATTGGCCATATTTTTGTAACTATCTTATTTTAATAAAAAAGGGGTTAATAAAAGAGATAAAATTGTTATAAAGCTTGGCAGTTTTATTTGAGAATATTCACATTTTGTTTAGTTTCACTTCTTCTTCTTGTTGAGTGCCTTGTCTGCTCCTTCTACAAATTTCTTAGGTAATCCAAATTTTTCTATCAGCAACTTCGCCATGAAATGTGTCTAAAATTAAAAAGTAAATTTTAATATGTTAAAATTTTTCTTTAACATTCATTTATATTCTTATTGAAGATTGTTAACAGTAAATCTATATTATTATAATTTAAACATTCAGACTTTACATTTTTACATTGAAATTACATTGATCAAATTATACTTAAATTAGTATTTTACTTTATATATATCAGGGACATGTGACGAGTAGGAATGAATAGTAGGAATATGAAAATATAAGGTAATCATGTGAAAGTCAAATGTATCTTTAAATGTGAGTGTTTAGTTTAGCTCAGTAACAATAAACTAAAATAAATCCTTGGGGGGGATTGGGGGTTGGTAGTTGCAGTTTTAATATTGAATATGAGAAAAGGCAATCTATACAATATAATAAAAATGTAAATTATCGCTGTCTGTACATGGAAGATATATGAAAAAAGTATAACATTAGCTGCTTTATCAATGTAATAGAACCCAAACCAATTATTATTAATTATATTTTCTGTCTGTTTGTTTGTGCACTAATCTCAGAAACGGCTTAACCAATTGCATAACGCGGGCGAAAAACGAAAAAAAAGTTAGTCAATCGGAAGAACATAAGTTTACATACATGTGTTAAATTAATTACTAATTCTTAAAGAAATAAGTGGACCTGGTCGCCCTGCAGCATGAGCTGGTCGTGCTTTGCGCCGGCGCTGCGCGTGACCCCACACGCGGCGCCTGCGCGCTGCTGGCACGCGCGCGCCAGCGGGGCCAGTGCGAACCCGTAGCTCTCCAGGTTGGACACCAGCGTCACCTGCGGGGACAAGTTACACGTCAAATAAACTTCGATAAAGGAAAAATCCTAATGGCACAGTAGGCCACGCAGTGTATAGGAAACCCACTCACACCAACAGATATCTCAATGGTGAATCCCACCACCACCCTACACTGTTATCTACTATTGGCATGCATGGCATGGCTACCGCTCACAGTGGAGACAACCAGCACTACTGCCATATGTGAAGGGAGTTACAGACAGGATTGGCAATATCTTAAGGAAAGCTTCAATAAAAACTATATTTAAGCCTAACAAAAAAATGAGCCAGCTCTTGAGACCAGTGAAAAGTAACATTCCTTTCCAGTATGCTGGTATATACAAACTAGATTGTGACTGTGGCTTATCTTACATTGGTCAAACTAAGAGGAGCATCGGTATAAGGGTTCATCCTTATACGTTCCTTCAGGAACACATCTCCGATATCAAGAATGGGCGTGTATCGAAGTCAGCTGTGTGTGAGCATACAACGGATAAACCCAACCATTACATCAGGTTTGATAAACCTCATATCCTAGCTAGGGAAAACAGATATATCCCAAGGATGATCCGCGAGGCTATTGAAATACAAAACACCCTAATTTCAATAGAGAAGACGGTTGGAAACTTTCTACCGCTTGCGACCCAATACTGAAAACTTTGAAGTCTCAATCCGATCACTCCAGAAGGCAAGATACAGTCAGCTCATTTTGCAAGAAACCAGGGCAGTACGCGAGGCAACTAAGAAATCGTTGGCGGTGGTTTGAGATAATAAATGTATCAAATGACAGACAAGTGCCACCTCAGTCTACCTGTGACCACGGACTACTGTAAAGTGTTCGAAATGTCGGATTCTAAAATGTATTTTCGAAAACCAATACTGTACGCGATTAATTCGGTTAAAAATAGTTGCATTTCAAAATGTGTAATAATCGTGAAAATCAAAGTACTTATTAAGTGGTGACCACTCATCAACATAAACTGAGTGGCCAGGAGCATTGTCTACTTACCAAAGCCTTGAAGTTTAGTGTTCCTTGTTGCAATAAGCTTTAATTTATGGAATAGTAGTAGTTGAAACCCAGTTTTGTAAAAAAGTTAAAGACTCGGACCCAAAACAACGCAACCTCGAAAACCTAACGACAAACAGGGAAAATTAGTACTAATTAAGCAGCGACGCAACTTCGAAAAAACGTAAAGCGAGGTATTGGTGTATATTAAACATTTACTTAAGAACACATGCATTGTTGTGTGTCTATTAAAAGAGTGCATGTGTGTGTGTGTGTGTGCATGAGTGCGTGCGTAAGGCGGTATAAGTGTGTGTCTACACGTGTGTATTTGCGCATATGCATCATAAAATGTTCAATTTGTTATATATAAATGTGAATAGTCAAATCGTGTAACCAATTTAAAATAATACGTTTACAATCTCGGAGAAAACGAGGGCACCGGTTAACCGGTTACCGTAATGCTGTTTACATAGAGCCAGCCTACTATGGTGGGTTTCTTACTGTCCACAAGCTGTTTAATATAAGTCGTTTGTGAATGTTTGCGTTAAATGGAATATTTGACATGTATAGCGCTAGGCGCGGGCGTGTCTCGGGGTACCTTCTTGTTGCCGCTGCGCGTGACGACGGCGAACTTGACGGGCTCGAGGCGCGTCTTCAGCAGGCGCGTCTCCCCCGCGAAGCGCAGCTCCGTGGCGGCCGTCATGCGCGCGACCACGCGTGCCCACACCTCCTCCCACCGCATGCACTCCTGGTACACACAGCGGCTCGCTCAACCCACATCTCGCCCATTTATTTCGACATGCGGGTTGTAGCTTTGTTCCACGTCCACACACAGCGGGGAAATAAAAATAGTCCATGTAAAGAGCTTTGCTTCAGGGATTGGCCATTCAACCCGCAACGCCAGCAACCTCAATTTTAATTTGCAGTATATACATTTTGTTTATTAATTGGGTTAGGGTAGGTTAGCGAAGCGGGGAGTACCTCGGGGCGCGCGCCCGCCGCCGCCGCAAGCGCGCGGTCCAGCCGCAGACCGGGCGGCGCCGCCAGCGCGTGCGCCTGCGCGTGGCGCCGCAGCGTCTCGCGCACTTCGCCGCCGGACAGCGCGCTGCCCTTCCTGTGGACGTTATCACAGCTAAGTGAGCCTAATGCCATACTCATATTCGCTTTTTCCTAAGAATGAGTAACTTTTTATTCGTGTACTGTATGTAGTCTGAATGTTGTACAATGTGAATACTCAACACGCGCACGCGTCTCTCACTTGAGCGGCGCGAACAGCTCGGCGACGTTGGCGGTGACGCAGAACAGCTCGCGGATGCGCGGCGGCTCGTAGTCGTCGCCGAGCGCGGGCGCGGTGGGGACGGGCGCGGGGGCGGGCGGCGCGGGCGCGCGGGCGTGCGCGCGCAAGGCGGGGTGCGCGGGGGGTGCGGTGCCGGTGAGCGCGGACACGCCCTTCTCGATGTCGCGCACTTGGATTAGGCCTTCCTTGAGCAACACACACCCGTCAGTACATTTTTGTGCCTAAAACCCTTAACCGAAAAGAGCTCTAGTCCCAAAAGAACCATTTAAATCACATTCATACGTAGGGAATACGCCATCTGCTGATTTACCACTAAAAACTTTCAAAGTGTACACTGTGTGTCTCACTGATAAATAATCCAGCCTATACAATTTAATTAGCTGTGATATAATTACATTAAAGTGTCACAGTATTGATAGTATGCAACATAGTTAATGTTATTTTAAATAAATTACATCATATGAGTATGCAAAAATGTCTTAAAACAAAAAAAAGTAATTATAAATTTTTTTTCTTTTTACATGTCTATGTCTACATTGATTTTACCCTCTCCATAGCTTCTAAAAACTTGCTCATTTTCTTGAAGTTAGATTTTTTCACATCTAAAGTCCTGTCAGGGGGACAGTACTTCATTAAGTGATTTCTGAAATATATAAAATAGTATGATATTTGAAAATTATGAACAGTAATTTGTAACAAAAATAATATTAGTATTTAAGCAAAGAAATATTACACTCAAATGGATAAGCTAAATAATGAATTCTCCAATGTTTTGTATCCTTTATAACTATTAGGAAGTAAGTGACTGAATGTTTATGGTAGTTTAAAATCCTGTTTAAGGTAATATTTATATTTAAAATACATATAAGCATTTTTTAAAATTATGGTGTGCAATATTCAATAAATGGAAAGAATTGCATTGCTGCATTCTCTTTGCCATCCACAAAATAGTAAAAAAAGGTACAAAAATATAGATTAGTGTTATTCATACACTCAGGATAAGAAAAATAAAAGTAATTTTCATATATAATATAAAGCTTACTTGTATAAGAGGTTAGTTTTCAGTGGCAGCTCCACATGTTTGCCTTCCACCTTGAGGAAGGATAGCAAGCACCACCTCAGTAGTCCGTCCATGTCTTCTGGAATACCATCTGTATCTGAATTTTCTGAAAATAATTATTTAAGTATCATGAACTATATGTAATGTAATTAAGATAAAAAAGTATAATAATAATGCCACTCAATGAAAGTGACAAGTGTATCTTGACTCTAGGTTCTCTTTGAGAACCCTGCAATGCACAAAAAAGGATAAATCTGAATATGAAAAAATAGGATGCATTACCCGAGGCAATGGTGTTGTTCAGCTCATCCATTGGGTCACCAGTATACTCTTTCTCCTGTGTCTCTATTTCCACAATCACCTTGGGCTCATTTGTGACTGGTGTTGTCTCTGCTTTCACAAGGCTTGGCCATTCTTCTTTTACTTGTATATTTAACTTAAAACATATAAAAATAACTTTAAGGCAGAGGAAGAGACAAGAGTTCTTGATTATGTAAAATTATCAAAAGTAGGACATAAGACAAACATTAGATAAAAATACTTTTAAATAGTAAAAATATTACTTTGTGTCACTTGTTACTAGATAATTAGCTCCACAAAGATGCATAATCAATAGCTTAAGAAATATTAAATAACTAGTTAAGACAAACTGGTGCATTAAGTTTTAACACACATTAGACAATGTCTCGAATTCAAGAGAAAAGTGTAACAGTAAGTGTTTGTTGATTAATAAAATGACACTTTTTAAACAATCAAAAACTACAGTCATTTGGACATAATAGACTTCAGCTTTCATTTTTCCAACAAATGTATTTAAAAGTGCCATAATACCTGGTTAAGATCATTTGTTATGATTTGTATGTTATCATGTGAGGGAGGTCCCAGTTTTGGTCGCTCTATCTTATTGAACTTAAGGTCTTTGCACAACAAGTCACCAAATACATGTAATGTGTCTAGACAAACTCCCCTGAAATAAAAATAATATAAATTTTTTTAGTTGTTAATATAAAATTAAGATATAATAGATAAACCAATATCATACATATTTTATAATATTATATTTTTTAATCTTCACACTTTTTCTAGAATAGCCTTTTTCTAGAGATAATATAATATCAAGACACTATTCATCACATTCTGAATCAAATCAAACCATGTTATTTTTTATTTAAATATATTTTTAAAAATTAAATTTAATATCACTTTTGTTTATTTATTGTGATTATATTATAAGTGGATATACAATTCAATATAGAACATGTAAAAACTGAAATAGTTTGAGTTTACTCTATAATTAAAATAATAAACTTAAATGTTAAATTTAACTTTTACTGTATAAATATAAGTTTTTAGATTGAAATTGTAGGGCAATGTAAAGATATAAAAATATATATAAATCACCTACATGGAGGTACTAAGTAGGTCTGCTGAGGACATGACCGCTAGGCCTACAACTCCAGCTGCAGAATTGTCAGTTGTACAAGATGCTATCACAGACCCTTTGCGGAATTGTGGAAAGTTTGATTCTGTTACAACACCTGGAGCATAAAGGGGTGCTCCGCCTTGCATCTAATAACAAATTTGCAGTATGAAATTACCTACACCATTTTTTTTAAAAAAAGTAAATTGAATATGTATTTCTTTTATTCTACATATTTTTTTAACACAATCATTATTACCTTGCTTAGAACAGGTGTATGTATACTTATAATGGGAACTAAATCTGGGACTTTCCATAACGCACAGACCGTAGGTGCTAGTCTGTCACCAAGGTCCATCATCATAGGCACTCCATCTACCACGTATACGCCAATCGTGTCTTCTGAATGTAAAATTAACTTCATACAACTGCTATTCGACTTCACAGGAACTAATTCCTTTACTTTTTCTTCAGTAGCCGCTGGAAACTCATTTTGAATGCGTTGGCCAAGATGTTTTCTAAAATTTTTTTTTTTAAGTATAGTATTTAAAAAATCTAATAAGTAGGTATTAAGTCTGGAAACCTACTTTTCTGAATTTTTCAATGTATTGTTGGACTTGAGTTTATATGGTTTAGCAAACATTTTGATTATTTAATCTGAGTGATGTGAATCAAATATCAACTGTTTGTGTATGAAGTATAGGCAATTTCCATGCTTTACGGCTTACGCGGCGTTTTTGACAGCGGAATAATTGCATATGACAATGAGCCTGCCATAAGTTTTTACAACTGTCAACTTGACAATGTTGATGATATAAAATTATACAATACAGAGTCTATACTGGCAAGTGGCAGTTAGCCAGATTACAAATTCAGGTCCCACCATATATCTAAAATAGTAAGTTATATTCGTTATTTCATCACACCTTGCGAATAAATGTTCTATATAAATATAGAAACTGCTCATACCTTTTTCTATAATTATTTAGATATTCTTGATTCCAGTATCGTTGCTTTCAACATTTATATTGAAACATTTGTCAATCAAACTTATAAAATAAACTTGGTTTAATTATTCAATTACATTTTTTACAATAACAAGCAATTAAATGGCCTTTCTTATTTACTATATAGATCAAAATAATACATTTAATGCACTTAAAATTTTATATATAGAAAAGATTTTTTTTTTATAAAAGTATAATTTAATTTACATATAATTTAATTTACTAACTATACATCTGCACGAAATGATTTCAAGTCTAAAACCAAATTTGCCTTTACATATTATACAGGCGTGTCATTATTACTGAAAATCCAGGTACTTGTAAAGCTTGTATTGAAATAGGTTTCATAGAGCAAGCTTTAATAGCTTTACAATAACGAGGTATCGTGTCACGCGTCACGCTACATGCGGAGCGCCAGGCGGTGCAAGGCGGGTGGAGTTAAGCCGTACATGACGTTTTCAGGGCTACACATTTATGGAAACAAATAATTCGACTGTCTTTTGAATTTGCTCAGCTGTGTCAATGTTAACCATGTAAATTATAATTATAATGAAGGTCGTAATTAAATTTCTTTACTTTATATTGTGATACTTATTTTAAAAAAAACAACCTCAATTCTAAAGTCACTCATGTCTTAACTAGTGTCAAGATACTACGTTCTTAGCTGTCTACCAGAATTGGAGACATTGAGAATTGAGTGAGAATCGAACCTATAGGTTAACCCATAGGGGAACTCAAAGGAACCGTTACGTATACAGTTAGATGTACCACTGCGCTAGTAAGATGGTTTCATTCGATATTTTTAGGAAAATGTGTGTACTATATGAATTTTGAACACGGGCAGATGACGATCAGTCTCCTTTGGGCTTCGGACGTATGCATGGTTATTTTGATCCCAAATAGACAATAATTACTCATGACTTACTTATATTTTTATTAAAATAATAATACTTATATCTACAAACTACAAGATCAAATACAGACATAAACATATACATATACAGAATAAATAATTGCAGTTGTTACAAAGAAAAACACCTTTTTTTATTGTACGTAACATTTATTACTATTACAGTGCGTTAGTTTAAAAAAATAATATAAAAACATTAAAAATATATTAAGTGGCGGCCGGCCCGGCGTCGAATCTGGCTGAAAGGACTATTTCAGGTTATTGAACATGGTGTTGTTAAGGGGTTTATTTTTAATTATAACAGTATTTATGGCGAGACTAAGTATATGAAACGAGGTATCGAGATATTAAATAAAAAATATAACAAACAAAATACATGTTTTATTAAATAATATTATTAATGTTAGTGTATAAAAGATTAGCGCAAGCCCTGAGGAACCAAGGGGAAATCTTTTAAAAATTATTCGCGTGCTTTCATAATGTCATCGTAATCGTTGTCATATCAAATATTAATTTGACTTACTAAAGCTGTTTTTAAGAAAGTTTATAAAACTTAGTCACTTAGTGAGTTTGGTAGTAGGTATACACAAAACTAAATTTTAGGGTCTTAGACATAATTCGGTTTGAAATAAATTTTTAAACCCATTATTAATAAGCAACATAGCTTACCTACGATAAGACAAAACCCACACACTTAATCGTGTAAAATAAACATATATTCTATCTCATTTTGTTCCAACTGTCATTTTGATCAGTTAGTAATATTTAAGCATCACAATTGCGGTAAATGACAATTACATATTTACATCTCAAGTAACTTGCATAGTGTGGGTTTATGGCATTAGATATAGTAATGGCATCTATTAAGAATACTGCGTTGTTAATTAACCTTGCTTAGATAAGTCGCAAAATAATGACAGGTGAGGTAAATCCTCCCACGTGGGGACTCCCACACCACACACCCAACACTCTTGGAACTGCAACACTATTCCTCTAATAATCGAATAAGGGAAGAATGGTGTCTACCTACATGTAAAATTGTGGCAAGTAAAATGTTTTAACCTAATTCATAAATTCTAATTCCCTCTCGGAGGAATTATTATATTTTAAATATTTTTATTTCTCCGCTCTGGTACGCAACACGCAATGCGCGTCGACAAAGCGCGCAACACGCAATGGCTATATTTCAGACGAAAAGTGAAGAAGGAATGTCTTGACAGTGGTTCGCTCTGCCTACCCTGCTATGCGGGAAAAAGTGTGAAGGATGTTTTGTGTTTTTTGTACATTGAATTTTATATACATATAATTCAATTGTATATATTAATATAATTGAATTTTAATAATTTACAATGTTTTAATCTTTACATGTCATGCAGACTTTGATAAAATGTATGTGTTCTCTTCACATTCCCTCCACTTTAAGACATTCCGAGCTGTGAAATGGAACATGGACTATATCTAACTAGAACAGTATTTAAAGACCCCTAAGTATTTACTCACAACTGTTATCATTATAAAAAAAATATTGAATAAGAAGTTTGTGCTATTGTTTTCTCTAACTCATACTTTTATTATTATAAATAACTATTTGTAACTAATAAAACAAATATTTATAATCCACGACTAACTTTCAATCTATTCCAAAAGTAGCTGAAAATAAACAAAAACTGTTAGAGCGTAATGTCCAAGAAAAACCTTTGAAACGCGAGAAGATCGCTCGTTAAGCCCTAGTGCCCTGTTAAGAGAAATGGGAATTGACTGTTAGGCGCTGAAAAGATTCACGACAGACGGCACGAGGTCAAGTGAGCGACCTAACTGCCATGCGGTTATTTTTTAGTTTGCGTTTCCCACATTTTGCATAAAAACCTAAGAAACCACTCTCATTATGCCAAGATGTTCTTGGGCTAGTTTACATATGGAAGGAATGTCTTATTTACGTATTTTGATAAGACGAGTTACTTTTTTTTACTGCAGAGGTCGCGGCGTCATTACTGTTTCTATACATATATTAGAAAGGTAGTTTTTTTGTATTTCATAGACAAGGTAAACGAGCGTTCGGGTCACCTGATGGTAAGTGATCACCGCCGCACACGGCCCCGTGTATCATCAGAGGAGCTACAGGGACGTTGCCGGTCTTTAAGGTGGAAATAGACGCGCTTTTTGAAGGTACCCATGTCGAATCGACCTGGAAACACTGCCGCTGGTAGCAGTTGAGTGGCACGTGGAAGGAAGTTCCTACGAAATCGCACAGTAGTGCCACGTATCCAGATGGTAAGGATGATATTTCATTCGGTTACGTACTGTGAGGTTGGAAAATTTAGCGGCAGGAATCAAGTCAAACACTCCCCAGAACACTCCCCATGATAAATGCGGTAGAGAAAGTAAAAAGAGGTTACGTCTCTACGCAACGCCAAAGCAAACGGCTTGCCTTTCACAGATTATTGGATCCTTAACGATTCGAATGGCTCTACGTTCTATGCGATCAAATGACACAAGCTGATACTGGGGTGCACCAGCCGAGAGATGAGAACAGTATTTTATGTGAGGTATATTTAAATTAAAAAATAAAATATATAATTTAGATATTATTTTGACACAGTGCCGTGTCCTATGACAGAAAGTGATGGTTAAATCATGGAAAGTGATCTAGGCAATTTCCGAGTAGGATTAGTATATATCATATGTAAATAAATTTGTTTTTATTTGAAATATTTCATTTTACCCGACTTGGTTGTGTTCTCTTATTTACAA
This sequence comes from Podotricha telesiphe, assembly GCA_038994665.1. NCBI lineage: Eukaryota > Metazoa > Arthropoda > Insecta > Lepidoptera > Nymphalidae > Podotricha > Podotricha telesiphe. The sequence goes on along the minus strand of JAOYRR010000426.1, from coordinate 113,375 downwards.
TGTAATATTTCTAAGCAGGTGGAAGGTGGAGAATAAAGCTCTCCCTGAAAAAAAATTATTTTCATTCTCTTTTTTGGTTTTTGACGATATTTGGCCTGATAGTATACAATTCCATGTGTAGAGGAATTCCACTCCTAAGGTAGGAGGAGTGGAGGATGGAAGGGGTGAAAAGTAATTGATGAAAAAATTTTTTCGTATCTTACCTTTTGCTCATCTACAGATAACACTCCCATAACGGCTTACGTAAATCCCCTAATGGTTACGCGTAAATAATCAAGGAAAAAATTGAAAATGTCTGTGAGTGGATGGAGTTTGAATGCATAACCGTCGCTTACAGTAAAACACTTTTCAACTTAGTCACGTCGATATTTCAATTTGCGATTTATTTAAACAATTTTTATCACACCCGACAGACGACGTCGTCGTGTGAGCTTGTAGTATATAGCGAAGAATTAAATATTGATGCAGATGCGGGACTGCAATGCGGGAGTCTGAGAGCTGCAGTGGCTATATTGAACAAATATCGCCTATATTTTGTTAGGGTAAAGCTTGAATTGCCTTGTAATCTTCGAAATTAAGTCTATCGATGAAGATTGATACGACAGCAGTGAAATGTCAGAGTGGATGAAAATCATTGGAAGATGCATCTCACGAGCTAATTTATTGACGGGAAGTTGTTGTTTAAGCAAGATTTTATATGTATTATGTAAACATATTTTAATTTACACATATCTTGTGCCAAGTTTGCGTCGTATGCATATTTATGAAACTCGTCGCTTCTTTTTGTTAATTTTCCAGTCATTTCAGATATTGCGTAGTTAAGTAAGTACCGATGAAGTTATTAATTGTTGCATTATTTGCATTTCTTACTTTCTAATAATTTCGCATTTGTTTTTTTTTTTTTATTATTACCTATAGTATTTCCTTTGTTGTCTTTCAAAAATTTTATTTTAATATTAAAACAAAGAAAGAGACAAAGTATTACATTTATAAATTACATAAAATCTTTGTTTTTAAAAGTATTTTGTGTTAGAATAGAATATTAAGATGGCAGTGTAGATAACTGAACTAGTTTCTTACGACTATTCTTGGTTGATGTAAAGCGAGCAAAATAATGGTTTCCGGTTTAATATCGTAAAAGCGTTGAGTGTTAGTGTGATTAAATAAGATATATTTATAACTAAAATATGGCAAGAGGGTTATCTAGAGGGAATCAAATTTTAAAAATGAGAATAAATGTCTAATCACTTAGGAAATTGAAAAGACATATTTAGACAACGTATAATATTTGAACGCAGTAGATTTCAACCCGCGCCTCTTGAAAATCGTGCAAGCGCTCTGACCTCTAAGCCATACGTTCTACATCCAGCTTCTTTGCCTTCTGGCAGAGAAGAGCGTGTTGGAGACAGTCAGAGATGAGGATGTTGCTCTGAGCGCATCAAGGGGTGGCGCGCTGGAGACCGCGCAAGCTGTTTAGACGAGGCTCGATTTGCCTGGGCACTCGTAACCTTCCGCACCACTCAGGTCCTCTCGGGGCATGGATGCTTCGGGAGGTACCTGTATCGGGTCGCTGGAAGGAAGCCAGACGCTCGCTGCCACAACTGCGACGACTGCCTCAAGGAGACGGCTCAGCAGACGCTGGAAGTGTGTCCAGCCTGGGCGTCTGACCGCCGAGCACTGCGTGGCGTCATAGGGGGTGACCTCTCCCTGCCGGCTGTTGTGAAGGACGTTGTGGCTTGTGAGAAGTCGTGGGGGAAATCTTAATATAATATACCAATAAAAGTGTTTTCGTACGTTTTCCCAACATTTATCCTTGTAGTCTTAACTATGTACCTACATATTACATTTTATATTGATAAACCTCTTTGCGCCGTATTTAATTAGCTTTATTAACTGTCATAAAACAATGCATCGTACGGCTGGCCTGGCCGGCTAGACGGCGAGGGTGTGTCACACGTCCGGCCTCCCCACGTGCGACCGCACCTGTAGCTAATACTACTACAGCATATATAGGGGTTGTAGAGTGTTCCGGCGAAATAATAAAAATATATCTATTTTTATTATATTTAAAAGTGTTGTTCACACAAGGCATTATAAAAGTACCTACTAAAAATATTTACTTTAGCCAGCGTTTTGACATGCGTTAAATCGTTTTAGAATACAGTTTACCATAATCTTACTTAACTGCGCTTGTAAAAGAATCAAAATATTTCTACTGAGCAAGTTATACAAAATAGTTTATAATGATAAAAGACTAACTCAATAAACAAAGCGTCTATAAAACAGTGCAGTGTACATGCACTTACAGTATACTAGAGTTTATCCCGAAATCACATTCGCCTTATAACAAGTTTACCAAAAAGAGTCCCAAAATTGTGTCTTAAATATGTATGAAAAAAATGGTCATCGTCTGTAGTTTGGCGACCCCTGAGTACTATGACATAGTACTTACTCATATTATGGAAGCTATTACGACTTTTACGTACACTTGTGAATTTTTGCTCTATATATAGCGTTCTTTTAAGCCGGATTTAATTTCGGTTGAGACATAAAAATGTAATCCTTATCCCGTGTACTTAAAAATGGTACATGTTTTGTTTAGTAAAACTTGAATAGAAACCATTATATCATGATATTTTAATTATAAGCTATCAAGGCAGGGTGGGACTGTTGCGATAGTTTTTCAATTCGATTCCCGTCCGGAGGCCGTTTATAAATACTGTTTTATTTCTATCTCACCACTAGAATCTCTCTATCAAAGCTGCTATATGCGTGAAAAAAAAAACAATATTCTTATATAAACAAAAGAGTTACAGATCGATACAAAAATCTTTCCTAGTTACAAATTCTAACTGCTGTATTACTGACAAGTGACTGCAACGCACCGAGGACTCTTAAAGTGTTACAAAAGTTTTCTCTCAAAAAGTAATGTTATGTTCTTTTAAGTTTTGTAGTAGATACGAGTGGTTACATGTTTCTCCACTTTGCAGCTAGATTCTTTTGTAAATATATCAAAGTTTCTACTAAATATAAGTTATCGATGGATATCGATTATTAATAGTAATTTTAATTTAATGTCTTTTCGTTCTCTTGAAATCAATGGTTAAGTGCTGCAGTTGCACCTAGCTGTCAATTCTAGGATAAGCAGCGACTGGAATTTATGTGAATTAAATGAAATAACGTGTATGGAATATTAAAGAGTGAATTCCTTTCTGATACCAATTTATCGGTAAGAGGTAAAACACTACTGCTAAATCGTAACGACGCTATGTTTAGATTGTTAAAAGCGCAATATAATACTGACATAATTGGTTTTAAGAGTATGAATATATGTTATCGTAAGTATTACATTGAAAACTTATTGGTATAAACATTGGCATCAAGAGTAGGGCGGCTGTTCTTGTATTATGATGTATAGCATACCCATATAGTACTATTCAGAAAGAAGAAGAAAAAAATATAATGAATTATGAAATAAAACCATTACGAGTTAATAATAACAAGAGTGGCGAAAGTGAATTAACAATTATAGCACAATATGCGGTCACACATTTCGTTGATTATGATGTAAACACACGAGACGCCTCACGTCACCACACTGTACTTTACTCAGTGAAGTTATGACAGCAGACAGCTAATGGCTATTAAAATTTAAAAGGCCTTATGCGATAAGGCTATATATAAATGTTGCTCAGTATTTCCTTTAATGCGATGGCTGGGGTTTAACATTACAGATGACGAACTATTTTATTTCTGTCACAGAATCGGATATTCGAAAGTCTGGCTTTAATTTCTGTCATAGATAACATTGTTTCTATAAATAATTAACGAACTGGACTGTTGTGTGTCTTATCATTAAGTCCTCACTGTTTCACCTTGAAAAAAATGAGAAAACTACTGTAAAAACTGTATTTTGATGGGTGTAAAATTGTACCATTATTATTTCAAAAAAATATCTGAATTATGTAAAGAAATAAACTTCTCAGGCATTACTTTTATAGCTTGAAGGTACACTATAATACGGTTTTATAGTAACTTTATGATACATCAGGAGACAAGAGCAGTAAATTGTAGGAACTAATGCAGTTTTATTACTTTCTATAACTACGCATATTTATATACATTTCACGCCCACAACAAATACGCTGCGATCAAAACTTGTTTTTATAGCAGCATTCATATTGATATATAAATCATCATGAAAAAACTGAAACGCTGCTATGTTTAAACGTTTGCAATAGAAGAGAGAATATTTCATAATGCAGAAGCGACCACTCTACTATACCATATATTGTATAATGTATCTCAACCAAAATAAAAAGACAAGTTTTTCTTTAAACTTCCGCTCCCACACATGACACTCGGACGTTTAAATAAATGTCTATCCAAGAATTTTAAATCTTAAGCCTTTATAGGTAAAGGTGAGTTTTAATCAAACGTGAATACCTAAAGACCTGCCACACGCCGTCTGGCCGTCTGTTTAGCGCAGACCTCACACGGCTTTTGTTCACTAGTGTATTAGGTTACGTCCTTCGCATACAATCTGCTAATTTTTAGGACCTTTTATCGTTTATGTATAGATTTTTGATAACCTATTAGGTCTTTGTGTATTAATATTTCTTAATAGCAATAAAATTATTATTATTTATTTATTTATTTATTTAAACAAACAAACTATAATAAACTATACCGAACTTCGGTTCAAGATGAAAATTCTTTTTAAAAAGTTTACATAATCTATACATATAATAAAAATGTAACTGATCGCTGTACATAAAAGATATATGAAAAAAATATTGAAAGGGGCATTTACGAATATAATAAAAATATATATATTTTTTTTAATTTCTTTTCTATTTGTCTGTACTCGTATGTATACCGATTTAAATGCAGTTTTTACTATCGTATTGTGGTAAGGTTCCTTTGACATTTAGTGTTTATTTTTTTTCAATCGGTTCATAAATAAAAAATAAAGATTATATACATTACAAAGTTTGTTTTTTTTTATTTTAGATTTTATATTAGATTTAAACGAGAACGCGCGTGGGTGAAAAAACCAAATAGAGTGGTGTAGTGTACACAGGCGACACCGCGAGCGAGTCCCTGGTTATACATAAATTTATAATTTCGTAAACTGTTAAATTATATATCATTGACTAGCGACCCACTCGCGGCTTTGCCCGCGCGAAATATGTATTTACAGCGTTTAGAGCTGTTTCGTATTAACAGCGGCTTTTCGTAAAACAATGAAATTCCTGGAAAAACATCAGCGGTAAGGTCTTGTCGAAATCACAGACAGACAAACAAACAGAGTTACTTTCGCATTTATAATATTAGTATGGATTACTTCCATTTACTACATGTTTTCATTTTATTTTATAGACGTTGAAACTGATCCAAAATTATGCTGAGTTTTACTTGAAATTTTAATGTCGCACTGCAAGGAGTTGTATACTAAGAGCTTAGATATTTCTAACTACACTACATCTATTATTAAAGCATATAAAGGACTTAAAATGAATAATATTTCAAGTCTATGTACAGCTTAAGCCTCTCATCGAGTGAGACCGTAAAACCGTCTCACTTCGAAGAGAGAACCGGTTTATGACAATATTAATATCTATTCAAAATATGAAGGTGGAATTCATAACCGACGTTAAAAGTGAATCTTTGTTTTGCTTTTATGATATTATAATAATTTTCAGAGTTATTTCACACGAAACGAGCATCCAGTGTGAGAGCAAAGTATTTATGTATGTGTGCTCAACTTTCCTTTATAATGTGTTGCGTAAAGATAATGAACACATTAATTGTCTGTTTTAAACAACTTGAATCTCTTTTTATTACGGCTTTATTTCATAAACGTTTGTGTTACTCCATTGTTAAAAGTCTAAAAAACTTATAACTTATTGGGGAATGGAATACTTCTGGAAAAAATATTTTTAAGTAGATAAATATGTGATTTGGCTGATCAAACATATTTTGATTCCTGATACCTTTTACCTGATACCTGATACCTTTTTACGGACAACGAGATAGGCAGGACGGGATAGGCGCTTCTCATCACAATTCGAAATATTGCGTGTTCAGTAGCCGTACTTTGTTTTAGTAGCTAAGAATAACAATAATACATTACTCTCGGAGTTGGGTTTAACTACGACCACCGCATGTACAAGTATAACCAGAGGCCGCATTGTGCCACAGTGGACCAATTTTTTTAAATTCTACAAAAAGAATATAATGATTATATTATGATTATATATAATATTATGATTATATTTAGAATTATTTTTACTATTATATAAAATTTACATTAGGTACTTTTGATATTAACAAGTCATCGATGTCGTCTGTGACATCCGTCTATGTAGGAACAAGTGTATTTAAAAAAATGAAGTGCGTACCAGGTACGGTTGCTAACATTTTTTTGTCTGTATATAGTATTTAAAAAAAGCTATAAAAATACTATGAAAAATATAGTATTTTATAGGAAAAATAAAAAACTATATTTTTTGCACTTCTTGTGATTTAGGGCCTATCGCAGTCATTTAATAAATACAACGATAAGCCTACACTTGCGTCACAAGTCCCAGGCACAGCCTCTGAGTTCCACTCCATGTAACACGATGTGCCCGGCGCTAGGTGTTAAGTGTCCCTCGCGTAATGGCAAAAGTGTGTGAGCGTGTTGTGCGTGACGTGAGTCAAGTCGCGTATCGATTAATCTACGCATAATTCCATACCCGTAAATTGATTTATTTCTCAAAAGTTTCGAAAACAAAATTGGGATATTTCATTATTGTGTTTCGAAATATACATTGACCCTTTCCTCCATATAACTAGGGGCCACAGTAACGTTCTGGAAAAATAAATACGAAACAGGGTGTTATTAAAATGTTAAAAAGGTAGGAAAAGATTGCGCCAATAAGATCAAATCATTGACAGGATATTTCTGGGCTAGAAAAGCCAAGGATAGTATTCAGTAGAGAGATTTGAGGGAGGCCTTTTCGAAAAGACAATCAAATATTGTATATAATATATTAAGAAAGTCTAGTTAATTAATAGTCAAAGTGGTGTAAAATTACTACCATGGACGGATACCATGTATAAAGTTACTAAAGTAGTTTACCAAATGGGTGCATAGCTAGGACCGATTCGCCTAAGACTATCTTATGCCCGCCCTCCCATTGACGTCACTAGCAGTGGCTGATTTATTAGAGGGCCTAGGGCGGCACATTTTTAGGGGCGGCAAATGGTCGGACTATATTTTTTTGCTACTAACTGCTACTTTGAAAATATGAAACTCCGCCACAGGCAACTAGCCTTTTGTCTAGTGGGAAAAAACAAGGCACACATGGAGGCCCGCCACCAGTCGCGTTTGAAGAGGTTAGTGAAAGTCCCACTGCTTTTTGAGTATGCACTTCTTCTCCGTCCAGTACTAAAAATAAGAAATACTCATGTAATATGTTAACATGTATGTAATGTTGTAAGTAACCATAAATTAAAAAGATTGTCAATTAATGAAGATGAAAGAAAGCAAGAAAAGAATTTCTTTAATTGTTAGCGTCTTACCAATTTCAAAAAATATAAGTATTTTTAATCAAAAGTAAGCGTAAGCTTTCGCACATCCTCGTCCATTTTTAATGGCTTCCCACTTTTTTTTTTATTTGGGCATGGACTGTTCGAACTAGAACCTAGTAATTCTTGGATTTTGCTCCAGGGATTTGACCTCTACTTGGACATAAGAAGGACGGCTAGAAATTGCAATTGAAAACTGGAAACATTAATATATATATTAGTATACATTATATTCCAACTACAAAATTCTATATAATATAACAATAAGGACTAATGAAATGCATCTTACCTTTCCCGTAAGCTGTTCGTACGTTCGTAAACGTTCGTACTTTTTGCAATACAGAATCGTGCGGTCAGTGCAGAAGACGTCAAAATATCATTTTTTAGAACAGGTTTTAGTTATTGTGAGTGTTTTGTTACCTGAACAAATGCAATCACACAACTAAAAGTTGTGTTAATTTAAGGATGGTTTTTAAACTTTACATGTATATTACCATTAATATAAATCTATATATTATTCAAAATTATTAATAAATGTGGCAATTTATATAAATACAGTATTTTAAGGATTAAAGCGTGATTTATTTCCGGTTACCGATTTATCGGTAAGAAGTACAGCACTACTGCCAAATTATTATTATTGGGTCGTTAAGAGCGTATTAGCTTAGAATTAACATTGGTGTCAAGAATAAGGACCCATGACTCCCATATATTAAGATTTATATAAATTGTTCTGTTTTATTATCACTGTCTCTTTTCTCTTTATGCATATATATATGGTTTAGAAGAAGTGTTATCACTCTGCGATGGCCACTTCGTGCGTGTTATTTTGGCGCCTTGCGTCGAGATTGTCCAGGCGCTCGCACCACACCCCTATGAACGGTGTGTCGCGAATTAGGTCTGAGACGCGCTCACACCTCCCAAGAGTTAGCTGGTATTTTGCAAGCTAACAGGTTAAGGCTGTAAACGTCTTTTTAAGTCAGATATTGTCCACCTCGCCTTCGCTTTGCGAGGGTAAGTTCGGAGTAAAAGATTGCTTTAGACATTCTATTGTCTCCCATGCCCAAAAAGTCACCACACCATCTTAGCTGCTGTTTCATACTAAACACCCCTATACCCACTTACCCGGAATGGCGTAAGACTTCAGTGCTTGGTCCTGCCATTTAATGCCTAAAATTGATCCTCGATACGTGAAATGTGTCCAGTTACTTGACAATAAACTACTGCTTACTATTGCTTTGTAAATTAATATTATATTTTGCATTTTTCGGAGGCCGGCTCGAATAGCGTGTGTTGCTGCTTTCGGTGAACTGAGGATGCGTGTTTGCAACTCCCCCGACCTAAATAAAAAACTAGATATGGATATGAAGTGGACCTAAGCGATTTATAAAAGGGGGCAAAAAAGTATAGGAATATAATAATAATAAGTGCGGTTTCAGTTTATATATAGAAACCGTATCAAAAAAGCGCAACAAAACTAAGGATAATTTCTTGCGTTTCAGTTTAAGATTTCTAGCTGGAAAGATTATATTTTAACAGTGTTATTTATTATTTTTCAGGAAGCTTTAGTTTTATATATGGCTATACATTTCTAAAATTTACGTTATTATATTATTTTGACATGTATGGTAAATGGAAGGCATTAGCTAGTTATGTATTAATAGACATTTTTATGGAAAAAAATCGAAATAACGGCGTTAATGGTGTGGCGGATAAAGCAACTTTGTCGTTACGGTTTTCAACTCAGCGCCGGCCGCCGACCGCCAATCATACAGCACGCGGCGACCGCGCGATACAGACGTGTTCCTGCGCCGCGTAAGGAACTGGTCGTAACTGAAACTGCATTCGTGATAGCATCGCATCGTAATCTTATAAACACGCGGATTTTTAGTTAGAAATAATTAATTTGTGAGTGAGAGTTCTTGTGTCGTTTGAAGCGCAGTGAATTCTCGCAGCTATGTGTGGAAATAACAAATTTTAATATTTTTCGGTGTTCACTATTAACCAAAAGAGATTTTTTTGTTTTTTCATCTTTTTCTTTATTTATTTTTCACATAACGGTAGGCGACAACTTACAGTGTAATATATTTTCGTCCTCTTTAAGAGGTTGTTTCGTTTGTATGGCGGAACCCAACACCGCACTATTCGCATATTTCAATATAAACATTCTCCAAATGAGAATTGAATCGACAACCAACACGTGCAGTCTTCGCCAGTCATAGTTATTCCACCCATATCAAGATGGCGTCAAATCGATAATGTTTTGATGTAGTTCATCTGACGCGCAATCAATGGACGCTGCATTTGTACCATTTATTACGATTTTTTTATAACTAAACATACAGCAATTAGCTGTATGTTTAAAATACAGTGGATAGTTTCACTTTAAATAAATTTAATAAAAGTTCAATTTAGATTATATTTGTCTATATTACTTAGTTTAAAGTTGTTTTATATTATTTTTATTATTTCTCAAGTAGGTTGCCTAAATAATGAATCGATCGAAAAAATAATATTTTGTAGGTATTGTTTATCGCTTATATTGTGCAAAACATGAAATTGTTACAAACATTTTAAAGATATTATAAAACTGTTTTAACATTCTTTAAAAAAGGTTCATGTACAAATAATAAAGTCTATAATATAGACTGACATGCATCTCAGGCGTTTGAAGTTTAGAATTATCTTAATTTGAGATTTTAATCTGTTATCGTCGTATTACGGCAGGTACGTTCTGACTCGACCACTAGGAAGTCTAATGTTAAGCTAACAAAATTCGTCACGGTAATTTGTAAAACAAGCAAAAATACTAGAAAATATTTATAGTAACTAACAAAGCCAAATAAAAACTCTATTGCCAGTTACTATGTTTTTTTAATTTCAAACCCACCAAAAATGACTAAATATTTAGTTTTCAATAAAGAATAATACTTTAAAGACAAGTAAGTGTTTAAAAATTTATTACCATCATTAGTTATTATAATCACTGGTTCCTGGAAGACGAAGGCAATGGAATCAGTATTGTTCGCAGTTGACTGGAGTATAGTATCGATGCATTGTTGCTCATGCACTTGTGCCAGTACCTAGTAATATAAGCTTAAATCCATTACGGTTTGGCTTTGTACAGTTTGTTCTTTAATAAAAATAAGTTTTTAAATGAAAATATTTTAGACAGGTTTAATTGTACGTATTGTAAGATTCAGAGGAAGTACTTTGCGTTAATTTTGATGAATAGACTATCTGAAGCATATATTTTTAAACATTTTTTTAAATTGTTATTCGCACACTAAGGAAATTGAAAATGACATATTTAGAAAACGTACTTTCACGGACTTTTTTGAAAGGTTTTCAAGAGGCGCGGGTTCAAATCCCGTTGCGTTCAAATTTTTATACGTTTTCTAAATATGTCTTTATCTGAAACATGTTCAGAACGTTGGGTTTTACAAAATATTTTTATTTAAAACGTATACATTTGTTTTACATGGATATCTTTGTTTGCGGGGTAGGCAGAGAAAACGTAGTGAAGCTAAAATGCTCCTCGGAGGTATCACGTATATAGAAGTTTTATACTTTTCTTATCACACATTGATGTCATACGGAAGAGATTGATCAAGATTGTTAATTGAAATTACAACCCGCCACTATTCAGCCGTGTAACTATAAGTTAAGTACGTCCTCGGTTAGATAACGCCTATTTCTATATTATATTATGATTCTTGATACAATAAAATAAAAACATCGTTAGTATTAAGGATATTCTGTGATAATTTATTTAGATAAGACAATCATATTGTAACATCAGACCCGTATAGGCAATATCGTAATGCAAAAGAAGCGGAAACTTGGCACTTAAAAGTCTATCTGGAGAATATATTTATGATAAAGACTATACAATAAAATAATTGCAGACATTGTGGACGCAGCGGCATCTGACTGTAAACGTGATTGGTTGTGGGTTCGATTCCCACTCGGAGGAGTGAAAATATGTTTTAAGAAACTATGTTTTTATTTAGATGCGCGAAGGTATAAAAATATAATTTTAATTAAAAGCCAACCTTTTTTTAATCAATTTCTTACCGTCGTTATTATTTAAAAGGAAATTATAAACCAATTATTTTAAGTAGGAGTAGGTCAAGTGTATAAAATTAATGATAATTGCATAATTTATAAGATACCTACATTTAACGGTGTCGTATCGATTTGACGCAGTGAGTTTAATTCGTTCGCCAGTTCCTTGCCCTAATACGGTTAATTATTTTTAAATTTATTTAAGAACCGCAATTTTATACGTTATTTCAGGAGATCGATATAAACAAGACGTGGCTTTTTATAATGTACAATGTACAACAGCATGGAAAAATATATAAACTTGAATACACGGCACTAAGCTTATTTATATATTTATGTATGTACTTACATATAGACAATTAAATTATTTTTTAAGGGTATAATTTTACAAAGTCGTAATATACATTTACTGCATTCCATTAGAGCGCAATTTTTATGTATGTAAAAATAACTACATGGAGGTAAAGGTCCTTGGCGAGTTAAGGGGAACTCTTAGAACAGATTTTCTGAAGTTCTTTTAAGAAAAAGAATAAACGGAGAATCCTGAGTTAAAACTACGAAAGACTGAGAAGAAAATGGTATGACTAGCCATGAAGTACATGAAACGAAGTTGCGGGCGACTACTCGTAATTTTATAAATAATAAGTAACTTAAAATGAATATTATTAAGTACGTACACTAAAGTTTTCTTACTTTGGCACAAATGGTTTTGCGATCGTACTTAGTAGAAAGAAATTTATATTATAGCATTATATTAATTTAACTTTATATATTATTATATTACTAATTAGTTTACAAAGAAAGCAAAGAAAGTTAATTATAGCAACTGACAAGATTTTCTCACGCCACTTTACAAGTAAATAGTTAAAAAAAAAACATAAGCTACAGCCATGCTTCAGATGTTTCACTAACAAGATATTACTTTAAAGTCCGACAATATCACTGCACGAGTACAGTTGACGACACATATCCTCTAAGCAGTCTTATTTCCGAAGACCAAGGAAGAAACTAAGGAGGTTTATGTATCCCAGTTGCCTAGTGTATAGTGTTTTTGCGGTGACCGAATGCCATGCCCTTATGCGGCGAGTGCGAGGCTAGTTGCGGCAAAAACTTTGCAAAATAACCTGTTCGTGTTTTGAACCCGGAACCTTACTCAGGTTATATATCGTTACGTTACATTATGAATGTTCAATGTACATATGTTGTGTTATCGAATGCAATAATTAGCACTGAATTACAAATTCTTACTATTTTTTTATAACTGACATTGACATTGACACATGACATTGGAAAGAGACTTAACAATTTTTTTTTTTAACCATTTTAATACAAAACCCCATTGAATAATGGATAGTGATAATGTGTGAAATTATTTTTATTTGCTATTATTCTATACTCACTGGACTTACCTACTCGAATTCTTGGCAAGGCAAAACGTCTAGGATTTTGAACCCGGAACCCTCGCTTTATATTGCAGTTACACAGATAAAGCTTACATATGAATTTCTTATAAATACACGCGCCTTAAAAGAAATTACGTGACGGAATTTACCTACATAAGTGGATTTGTGTGAAATTTGATCATCGTTTAAACAAACTTTACAAAGCGAATAAACGTATTTCTTTTCTATATTTAATTAACATAATATGTAGGTATATGTATACAAAAATTTCTTTAATGCCACTTTTGATTTAGTTACGCCTGAAATATAATCCCGTGCAAATCGAACCTACGACTATTGTGTCGGTCGCATAACGGTTGTGCCGACCATGCGTATAGGCAGAGAAAATCAGGTGGTGAGACCCAAGACCCACATGTGGCAGCACCAAACGCAGCGCTCACCTCTCAACTCGGCTAGGCTAGACCTTGGCCATAGCCATGAAATTTTGTGTACGAGTATAGTCCGCTGTGAAAGTCAGCCATACCGGCATAATTAGATTTTTCTAAAGCAATTTCCTATTTGTGTGTGGCCCCAGCTTCACGCTTAGCAGGAAACTCAAGGAGAACCTAGTGTCAAGACACTCCGTTCTCCAGTTTCCTGCCAAAATAGAGACATCGTGATAAGAGCGTGTTAAGTGGCGGAACTCAACGCCGCGATTCGTCTTAAGTACCAGAGCAGAGAAAATGTAAGTTAAATATAATCGTTTCAGTATATAGTTACGAAACAACGTATAGTACCTACAGTTAATTAAATATAAAGTGTTAAATGATTTTAAACCTAGTCACTTCCAAAGATATTCGTACATAAAAAAAAATCGCATCTCACAAAAAAACGTTTCGCAACTAATTGTCATTTCTTATCTATTTATTTGTTTTGAAAACAAAATAACAAATGATCGAATTTGAAATATTCATAAATTAAACAAGTTTCTATTCACTGTCAATTTCTATTTTGTAACAACTAATAAAATTAATACAAAACGTTGTCTTAATTAAATTATTGTTATGTTTTTTTATGTTTTAAAAATATAAAAAAATGTTTCCTTTTGTCCTTGTACAGAAACAGATAACAATGCGAAGTATATATTCTCAATTAATACAACAATCGATTAATCGAACAAAAGCAATTGCCAAAATATTGAAATCGTTTATTCTCATCGTGATGCAGTAGAAAAGCGTCTGTCTGTATACGAAATAGTTATCGGTACGAACATTACTCTGGAATATAAGGAAATAGAAAATGAAATACCCCCCAAATGGGTATTTCATTTGCACGCACGGTCACTAAATGAGCAGAATATGATGAACAGAGTGATAACACTTCTATATATACTTCTACTTCTACTTATATATATATATATATAGGCATTAGTATGCATTAGTATATAAACTCAAATAAATTGCAAGATTGAGGAAAGTAATATGAGTTTTGGTGTGACAGTCAATAACTTATAACAATTTATCCATAATTTTTTTTTTTTTGTTTTTTAAAATTTTTATTTTCAAGCATCTTTCCTCCTTCTTAAGGTTAATACACTTCGTTCTTTATTCCATTTCCATATTTTTTTAGCTTCACGCATTTAAGGCAGCTGTACGTTTTTATAGGCAGACAGAACCTAGTGTCAACAACTCCGATCTCTGAATGAATCTGAGACATTGTGTGCTGACTCAACGCCGCGGTTTTGTCTTGTTACTAAAACTGAGAAATAAAAATAAATTAAATATAATTATTCCCCCGAGTGGGAATCGAACCCCCAACCATTTCGTATACAGTCAGACTCAGTCACAAGGAGCCACGATGTGGTGATTACTATAATTTGATATTTAAGATCATTAAAAAATAATAGTTATTCCTTTTTTTAACATTTTTTAAAGTGTCAATAGCCCACTTAGGAAATTGATAAAGACATTTAGAAAACATATAAAAATTTGAACGCAGCGAGATTTGAACCCGCGCCTCATGAAAACCGTTCAAGCGCTCCGACCGCTAAGCCATGCGTTCACAATGCGGCGCGGGTTCAAATCCCGCTACGTTAAAATTTTTATACGTTTTCTAAATATGATCGTTATTCCTCTTACCACATCCTGTCATTCAATATACGTACATTAATAATATTAAGTGAAAGTGTAAGACCGCGCGGGTTAACGTCTAACATTTGCATTTCAATATTAGCGAATATTAACAAAGCTATTAAAGTTTCTCTTACAAATAAATTAGTATAATTACATACAATAAATATATATTTTTTGTGTTTTCGTAAAGAGGAACGGTAACGCCATTTCTGGCGCCACACTACGGTAATTATGTTTATTTGTATATTAGATAGACATATGTATATTTGAATATATTCTTAATCGTTTATGCGATGAAGAGGAAGCGTTGATATATTTTTTAAATATATTATATTATTTTACACAGATTTTATTTTACCCTATTTCTTATTTTTTATAATGAATAAATGGTGGCTATGTTGAAGTGCCACTGTTATTTCGCTTCTCGTTTATTAAGATACAATGCATGCTGAGTAGTAGAATCCTCGCCGCATTTTGTATAAGCAGACCCTTAGTATGTGTACTTTTATTGCTCATATTTGGATATTTAGTTCACGAACACCATTGCGACACAGTCGGCCGACGACGATAGTGATTCGAAATACCAGATAGAAAAAGATATAAATATTTGGCACGGCGTTTCCTCGGTTCGATTAGACAACGTGAAGTGTTGAGTTTCGTCTCACAGCACACAATGTGTCTAATGAACTAAGACAAGAAATCTAACGGCTGCCAGCGGGAGACCAATCTTTTGGTAATATGAAACAAACTTTTTTTTCATTATTATATGTACTAAATAAATAACTGTAAATCTTGAATCGATCAGGTAACGGGGTGTCATTTGTAACGCTTGGGTTCCGGGTCACAGCGTGCAATCTGTTTTGGTAAGAAGTGTAGAACTGAGTGACTTAAATCTATACTCTCTTCATACAACAATATAAAAGAAATACATACAACAAAAAAAGACCTACCTACGTATACAAATTAGTCTACATTCAGTATTCAGACTTACGCTGTAGTTTACGATGATGACGGCGCCCCATTCAGTGAGAGGGCTTTGACCCTTGCTCCTTTACTGTTTCACGTTCGTATTGTTTTGTGCTTTACTGTTTTACTTTTTAAAGTTACTTATAATTAAGCATTGCTGTCTTAGCAGGCTGTACGTTGGTACTGTGTACAGCATTTTAGGGTTAAATTTCGTCATTAATAACGTATATAATTTCAGAACTCAGTACCATTTAATTAAATGGGATTTTGCAATATATTACCAAAAAATGCTATATTTTTTTTTTAATAAGCTAATTACATTTATATGAGGTAAGAAACCTTTCGTGCGCCGATTCCACTCATATTGAACGATTTAGTTTACTAAGGAAATTGATGAAAGCAATACATTCAGGTGACCCTCGGGAACGTAGTAATTTCATAAGATGCATGAATTTGCTTTAATTTTATTTTTTAAAAACAATTTTTTAAAAATTACTTTTAAATGGCTATTTTATAAAAAAAAAAATTCCTTTTTTAATAAACACAATGTAAAGGATGTGCCCTTTTTACCTGATGTAGCTTAGAATTCTAATACTATTCAAATATCAATTATATTTGATGTATTTTATCAATACGCTTTATTTTTAAATAAATATTCAGTTTGGCACTTATGTATAACTAACTAATCAAATACCCGTACTGTAAATTGTGAAAAGGAATTGTGTAACTTAAAAAAAGGTTTAATTATTGTATACAGTGTTTACCTTCAATATGACTTTTAAAACATTTTAAATTATGTAAATTTTCTTTTTCAATAAACACGTCTTTAAAATAAAATAAATTTAATTATATTTTACGGAACCCATTGTCTGTGTATGAGCCATGCTGTTGGCTGTATGATGGTGTAGCGCCGTCATTCATGTTCAATGTTACAGCGACCTTGCGGCGTGGGAAAGTGGTGTTATGATTGGTTTGTTGCTTATGTAACGGTAGGGCTCAGTCGTGTTTCGGTTTGTTTCTGTTTTTTTGTTTATAAATTAGATTTTTTTTTATATGTAAACATATAATACACTTTTACACAATTAAAAAATTCATAATATAAAAAAAAAAAAAGATTTGGAAATTTCAATTTATGCCTTTTAGAATCAATCAATTTAGAACTTTTTCTCGATAGATTTTTACTAATTTCGTAATGTTTTTTTTTAAAGACATTGTTTTAGAAAATAAAAATAAAATAAGTCTGATGATTTATTAGATTATTTTACAAACATAATCTGTATCTTTTTAGGACCTAATCTGAGAACAATATCTCAGGTTCTAACTCATTTTGTTGTTTAAAGCAACTACCAACAAACTATGTATCGGGTCTTTAGTTCGTGTAATAAATTAATTCAGCGAGCGTCTGCCGCCGGATATCATTATTACCAGCGGTTCCGCACCACCTGTCTCCCATTGACACTTTGTTTCACAAAAAATATATTATCCATACACTTCTGCTACAAACGTTACGTAACGTTGTACGTATATTATTGATAACTGGTTTTTTTTCGTTTAAATAATTCTTATAAACTTTTTTGTATTTAAAATTTTCCAAAAACGCGTGTCAATTTGTTCGTAGATAGCCAATTATAATGAAACCTTGGATTTAGTCATTTGCAAATGAAATATCTAAGTTTCTCAAATACATTTGCACTATCTTATGCATTTATTAGAAACATTGTGCTGAAATTAACACTATTGTTTATTTTTTAGTTTTGATCTTTTGTATATTCTTTCATATTTTGCGATAGTGTCTCTGTGTCAGGACACTTCGTTATCATAAATATATCTCCAAATAAAGATACATTTTTATTGAAATTTATTGAAGGATACTTTTGTTTGACGGTCAAGAGACGAATCCAATGTAATGATGAGTGGCGGAGCACAACGCTGTGCTTTATTTTACTAGAGCCGGAATGAAAATAATTTAAATATATTAATGTAATTTACGCGCGTGAGAATAGAGCTCGGGACCCAGACCGACCATTCTTCCACGGCGCCACAGTGGCCTTAAATTAATATTTTATTATTCGACGATATATACTTAAGAACATACCTAAGTAAATAAAATGGGGATTCTGGAGAGTTCATAATAACTGAAAGGGAAAGTGGAAAGCTAAGTGTTCTAAGATTGGTTTTACGATACAAATGATTTATTGCGGTTGTGCGGAGCTGCAACTGCGGTGTCTTTTCCTGGCATTTCTGAGAACATCTTTGAAAAACTTGTGTGAGTATTGTCCCACATATCATTTAGGTCACTACACTTCCGTGCGTCACTTTGTGGCATTCAACTGCTTGGGAAATCATCACTAGAAAATGTTTCCTATAATATATTTCATGTAGACAAATCCAGACAGACCACCAGAAAGACCCTAT
Source organism: Podotricha telesiphe (assembly GCA_038994665.1). Classification (NCBI taxonomy): domain Eukaryota; kingdom Metazoa; phylum Arthropoda; class Insecta; order Lepidoptera; family Nymphalidae; genus Podotricha; species Podotricha telesiphe. The sequence continues at coordinate 94,837 of JAOYRR010000426.1, read as the reverse complement.
GTAAAAATTTGCGCTTTGTGAAAAATTTATATAAAAACTCAAACCAGGCTTTCTAAGGTAACTTTTTAACGAAATCAAAAGTTATGGAAATTTTCATTTAGGACACTTTTGTTCTAAGGGTGTGAGATAGTATTATGACGAATGGATTTGAAGTCTTTACTGGATAATAAGATTTGATGCTTGATTTGCATGTAGAAACTCCATTTTCATTATGTTTACGATACTAAGCGATGAATTTTTAATTCTAAAATATACAATAATTGTATGAAGCCTAAACTCATTATTTTAGTATAGCTTCATCAAGTTACATGAAAGAAGTACTATTTTTACTTATTTCTAAAAACAAAAACGAGAGTGCTCTCGACTACAGGCTTTCGATCCGGTTTACATGTATATAAATTTCCTTGTATAAAAGTCCTTAAATGTACCAGTACGAAGTAACAGGCCTACCTGTTCTTATAGATGCAGAGATGTTTTTCTCTTTTTGTCTGTTCCTTCAAAATTTGTACGTTACTCGTTAGCGTACATAGTTTTAAACGAAGCTACACGGGCTAGGCGTTTAAACTAAAGCATTTAAATGCTACTATAGTTGTTCTTGCACGAACACTATGTAAAAACGTTGAATCACAAAATAATGCATCTAGAAGATTTCAATTATTCCCTCTGCAATGTTTTAAGCTCATTAACTTTATATGTGTTGAACTGATGCTCGTTTTATAATTTTAGTTTGAAAATATTTTGGCGTACGTAGATAGTGTGCTTTATAAGAATATTATTTCTTCGTCGATTTTATGGCTTTTTTATTTTTACGCATCCCCCGCATCATGCGCAGGTAGACTCCTCTGATACCTACACTACCTAACTCCCACTTCCCAGATTTTCCTTCAACTGAACAAATGAATAAGTTATATTTTAAAAAAAAAGGTCTTCTGTGAATTTCACCGACTTCAGACTTGACTCCGTTTAGACAAACTTCTTTCATTACAAACCGAAATAAATACATACGCGTTCTTGTTATAAATAACTATAAACAAAGAAAAAATAATATTGTTATTTGCTTGAACCTAGGTTATCGGCAAGAAGTTGACAGGGAGGTTCTTCAATAGGAACTTTCAAAGATAACTGACTACACAACTACGAGTTATTGTTTTGTTTTAAATTTCTTATCTCTTAGTGATTAGTCTCAACAATACTCGTACTTTGTTAAAAGGCTATTTCCTTATCTTTCGTTTGCGGCGGAAGAATATTCAAGAAATATAAAATATTACTTTTTTAAAGAGTTGTTATATTACACGAGATTTAATATGTTAAAATCCATACCACTTTGCTTCACCCACCACCGGCATATAGCAGGCACTCTAGGTGTTAAGACACTGCGTTCTTCCTTCAGTTAAAGACATTGCATGCTGTGTGATTTTGTGATGAGCCCACCGCGCTGCGTTGACGAATAGTTAAATCTAAAACTTATGTCTTAATTATTTTTGTTATACCTCAAATAGTTTAAAGAGCTTCCCATCTATTTACGTAGCACGACGCGGGATGACAAGTTGCATCCTCACTTCAGTATAATGATCTAAACTATTAAAGACACTTTCGTGCGACGCGACGTCCGACGGAAGTTCACTTTGTTTCTTATGGATTGAGTGAATACTATGTTATTTTAACACTGTCCTTTGTACATTAAAGTATGTAACAAAGAAAAAACTATTTAAAATAAATAGAGGACCACAAGTTATTTTTCTAAATATTTATAACAAAGATATTTTTGAAGAAATATTATGTAGGTCCAATTTGATTATTAAAGTACCTACATTTTTAACTTCATCTCGTCTAACACTTCTTAGTGGTTCGAGGTCGAAAGGTAAAGTATGTCAGTATATATATATTGAAAAATTGATTTATTCAATAATTGAAATAATCTTAAATTTTATTAACTACCGAGTGCCTACCTACAATTTATATAATGCCAGGGATGTGTTCAGATGAAAAGGAACTGATATTTTTGTATTTATCGTTACTTATTATTTTTTAATACAATATTAGATCATATAAGTGTGAAGTAAAATTTATTAAAATTATACACTTTCAAGGCTATCATGGCGCAGTGAGACAGAGTTTGATCGTAAACTGAGATCCGCCACTTCGCATTCAGGTTCTCGATTTGAGGCGGAAAGTGGGGAACGGAGTGTATTGTCACTAAGTTCTCTCCGACTACCCTGCTATGCGGGAAAAAGCGTGAAGCTATATAGTTTATGAGGTCTGTAGGACGTTTAAACATAACCGCAACATCCGCGTAATGCATATTGCCCGTGCTGGTTTCAGTTCATACCGCGATACGATTCGCCGTAGCACTATTCCCGTTCGCTCGACTAGTTGTTTCTGTTATTTTTCACGAATCTCTAAACAAAACTTAAAAACCTTTTGACAAGACTTACTGAAAGTCTTGTTTTTTCTGAAGAAGTAAAAAAAAGTGTTGTAAACTGGGAACAATCCCATAAAATTCTTAATAACTCTTCTATTATCTCTTCTATTCTTCTACTGTTCTCAGAAAATTGGGATTTTTTTAAATATAATATTTTTCAGAGTATTAAAAAAATACAAGCAAGTGATAACCCGATTTTGTTTTCTAAAAAATATCAAAACCAAAAATTGAATCCTATTTAAATGAAAAAGAGGTTAATTATTCGGGGTTACATTAATTTATAAATTATTTAGCTTATTACTGTGGCAAAATTTTAGGCCACAATATAGAAAACTTAATTTTTACTACTTTATTTAATACATTACAAATAAGTATAGTATACTCGTATATAGTTTTGCCTGTTGTCCACTTTTGTATTGTACGTTATAAAATGTAAACTTCCAAACAAACATTAATTATATTATTTATAATCTTACTTTAAATAGAATAAACAACTATTAGTGCAATACTTCATAGGTACTAAAACAATATATAATTTGAAGCAATTTTTCATTTAGATTTAGATACACAAAATTTTTTTTTTATAGGAAACTGTACATTAAACACGAAAATTTATTGAACAAGCTTTTTCTCATTGTACCAATGGACTCAATGGACCTCTCACAGAGTGTGAGAAAAATTATTTTAGAAAAATGTTTTCACTTGCCGTTCAAACGCCCGTACATTTATTGAATGTTTCATAGCGAAAAGTAAATTATCAGTTAGCAAAAATATTTTATGTCAAATATTACGTTAAGTGGAAATCAAACCTAAAACTAACGTGTGCTTTCAGGCTTGACCAAACGGCGCCAATCATGATAGCGTTACAAGTTACATAATAAAAAAAACAAAGTTTTTATGTTATAATGTATACGTTATATATTATATATATAATATTATATATATAATATTATTATATATAATATTATTATATACAAAATGTTATACCACATGATGCTCTGCAAAAACCGTTAGAAACCTTTTACTTTCAATTAATTAAGTAGCTAGAAATAGAGTATGTACCGCAAAAAGGAATACGGCAAGAAGTAAATTAAATAATAATAAAATACTTTTACGTATTAAATTAATATGGAATAATTACATGTTATTGTACAATATATACTCTAAATACGAGTGTATCCTAAATGTGAAAGATTTTACGTTTTGAATGTTTATCTCTATCATATAAAAACGGCTGATGGGAAATTGATGAAATGCCAAGGGGTGCTTGTTGACTATGCTATGGATTACTTACTGAGGCTACTCATGGTAAATTACATTTATAGATCACGACCGTTATAGAAAAACACCTTCGATAACATTCATATATCCTCTCTGCATCTATAAAATATGAAACATGTTGAAATTAAGTGCAGCAGTTGCAGCACTTTTTAGTACAACGCATATGAGCGTTAAATGATGAACAGTTTTATTCGCGAAAGGTCATAATATATTGTCTTTGGAAAACTCATATTTTACATAATCAGCCTAAAAACGGTTTTGCAATTCGACCAGATAAAAATTTCAAAGTAAGCTTCACATCGTCTTTACTTAAAGCCCACGCACGCCCACTCCCCCAGCTCTATTGTCTCCGTATACAAAGAAAAATCACATGGGACTAAAGCCAAGTGTAACTCGTATTACAAACACAAAGCTCCAACACATTTGGCGTGCGATCGATGGCGTATCCAAATAACTTATTGTATTATTTCGAAATGCGGCTATTTAGTATTCGCATGAAACGCGACCTGTTGAGCAAGCTATCAATGACACACGCTGAAATATAGAAATTTTTAATGGACGCCCGTGTAATTGTAATTGGATACAATGCAGACATTTCGATATTATTTTCCCACAGAATAATATTTTTTGAAGGCTTCAATTTAATGTCAAACTTTTTCTTTTATACCATTTTTTTACTTTACACATTTTCTGTAGTGAGATAAACATTCTGCTTTATGCAAATTTTAAAAACCCGTGACTTTTGAATGATGCAATTTGTACACTGTGCTTTATCTAACTAAATGTGAAAAACACATATATTACAAGAAATCATACAAAATTTGCGCCACAATGGCGTTCTATGTTTATCTATGTTGTACAATATATTTTTATACATTTATTCAATATTCAACTTTATGTATAAATGTAGCATAGTATTATAACATATTGTATAAGTTTAGAATTAAATGACTTTTTCCTTAAGATAATTAACGAAAGAACCTTCAACCTTCCTTATTTTCTCCAATCACAATCAAAATCAAAATATTATTTATTCAAATGGGCTGTTACAAGCCCTTTCGTCAATTAACATAGAATATCAGTACAGTCAGTCCTACCGGAAAGTACCAACGGGAAGCAGTTCTGCTGAGAAGAGCTACAGAGAAACTCAACACCTGCTTCTTTGAAATATAATTTTACAATAATGTCAGAACTATGATTAGACTCCCGAGTGAGTGTTGATGCTCACTTAATCCCACACATTAACACCAGTATAATATTGTTGGATAGATTAATATACTTTCTTCAATAATATGTTTTTAATTTTGAGTTTAAATTGTTCAATTGGCAACTCGTAAATTATTGTACATTCGTATATATTGTGACATAAACGTGATTTATGTATATAACTTTTGAAGGCGAAAATTACGAATAGTCAGTTTAATTTTACTTCGCGTCTCTCGCTCAAACCGTGTCAATGAGTGTTTCACTTTTTCGTCTAAATTTGCAATTGTTTCCTCTAAATTTTTACCAGATGGTACAAAAAAGTGCTTTATCCGCAGATTACCATTTATCCATTTATAACATCGCGATGTAACATCGCCTTCGATAATTCACTGGTGCTTACAATTGGTTTAAAAAGTTTGATCATTCGGAGTATTTGCCTGCATACATATTTGCATTTCTTACTTTCTCGATGTTTCGATGTTTGTCTGCGATTGAATTACACGCGTTAAGTTTTAATATAATAATAAATATATAAAATATATTCTCATTAATTTAAATTTGTAATATCAAAAAGAAAATGTCATCTCTCACAATTAATCTCAGAAAGCTACATAGTTCCGCGGGGGCAATGCCCCTGCAAATGCAGTCGGTAAACACCTCGTAATGAGTGCGCGTACTTACTGTACTGCGATCTATTTGCACGACGCATCTGATGCAGGTAAACTAAAAAACTCTAATTGAATCACATTATTTAAATCAACTTTCATAAAACTGGCTTGTTGATATAGTGAATAGAGCAACAAGCGTTCGTAGGTTCGAATCTGAGTAGACGATGTTTTGTATTTTAGTATGTATTTAAAATGTTTGTTTACTACAACACTTCAAACAAAAAATTATGTTATCACTTCTGCATATACTTTGGTTAGCTAAAATTTGGACAGCTATTTGTGTCATATATTGTATTAATTTTAGTGTTAATTAACTTTGATACTTTGAAAAATACTATTTTTAATTTTAAAACCTTTCCCTCGTTTAGCAAATAAACCAGAAAGGTTATGTTATTAATATACACTCTTCTGAAATCATAATTATATACAACATTATAACGATGAAGTCTATTTAACTTAATTATTACGATTACCAGCATATTCATTATTTTAGCTCCAGGAAGCTTGGATCTGCCGTCCTTGTTTTCTGAATAGTAGCAAAAAAAAAAATATAAGAATATTTTTTAATAATAATGATGTAATTACAATATATATTATAAAATTAATTATTAATATAAGTTGAATATATAATATTTGTTATTCAATACAATGTAATATATGTATGTGTGTATAACGAGTAGGGCCGCCGTACTAGTTGGACGGGTCGTGCACGCACGTGCGCAGCGACCGGTTAGGCACAGGGTCGCGCACCCCGAAATCCATGGCAATGCTTAAGCTTATTCTTATTGACATTATAGAGCATTGATTACTATATGACAAAATACAAACAATAACTTAAAAACCGTTAAAGAGGTGCGGGTTTAAATCCCGCTGCGTTCAAATTTTTATACGTTTTCTAAATATGTCTTTTTCAATTTCCTTAGTGTGGGAATAACACTTTAAAAATGTTAACAAAATAACGTAATATTATTATTATATGAACATATATTGGGTTATTGCATACGTTTTGTATTGAATATGTAGTAAATGGAATAGGCACTTGTAAGGAATATTTGATATTTCCTTTTTATTAATAGTCCTGATAATGTTGATATGTTAGGCTACTGCAGAAATAATATTTTTTTCTATATTGCTTGTATATTAAAATGAACTTACCACAAACATAGACAGAAAGTCAAAAGTCGAGCTTTCAGTATCAATAATTCTATTTCAGTCTTATTTTGTAGCCATTATTTTATACATTTCTACATCTTATACAAATTTGACATGCTAACCCTATGCCATAAAATTTGGCAAAGATTTCATATCTAACTGTAAAAGGCCGTTACATTTCAGCACTTTAAGTAGTACGGAGAGATAAGCATATTTTTTATATATTGCCTGCACACATACATAACCATATTGATTTTAGAAGCATATAAATTAAGACATTTAGTACAAAAACAAATGTATTTATTTGGCAACTTTGGAATACTGTAACTTATTCAAAATTATGAATATTTAATAATTATTCGTTAAAAAATATTCAGACTTGACGTGGCACGTCACATTTTATTTTTTATATTATTTTAGATTTAATTTTTTCGTGACAAAATCTATAGCAACATTAAAAAGTTCTCGGGTCAATCAATTTTTTTAGAAACCAGTCTGAGTTTCTTATTAATATTCAGGATCAAGTTTTTGTTTTCGAGAGGTAGACTTTCGTTTTTACCTGAAAACTCGGAACAGTATTTATTTTTTTCAATAAGTCAGTAGCAATGCGCAGATGAACGTAGGACAAATATTGGAGTTTTCGTCTCCACTTCCTGCAACGGCGAGGCAGGGCGTAGCGAGAGCCGGTGTTCGGTTACCAGTGGAGGATTGACGGGTTTACAGAAATAGAACTTAAAAATACACTAGTTTGTTCAATACTTGCGGTATACCGTATTTTATTTGAATTATCGGTTATTTTATCTGAAATATTATCAATACTTTGTATGTTGATATTGTAGTGTACATGTATTGAACGTAATGGACGTTTTTTGTATGTATTGAACGTAATGGACAAATTTATATTTTTTGTTATCTATTTTTGTATACTTAACTAGTGCGTAAACTAAATTACTACTATTTCGATTTTTCACCCGCTCGCACTTCCTACACAAAACTTTGCTTAAATTTATAATTTAGATGGTTGTAACTTTATTGTTTATAAATCGATTGAAATGAAATACACAGTAAGTTAAAGACATATTTAGAAAACGTATAAAAATTCAAACGCAGCGGGATTTGAGGTTTGATTAAGAGGCGCGGCTCTTGAAAACTGTTCAAGAGGCGCGGGTTCGAATCCCGCTGCGTTCAAATTTTTATACGTTTCTAAATATGTCTTTTTCATTTTCCTAAGTGTACGATAAACACTTTAAAAAATGTTAAAGAAATAAACAATAAGTTTACCACAATACAATAGACCAAATTGTATTTAAATCGGTTAATCTGTTTCCGAGAATATCGTGCATAAAAACAGACAAACAGAAAACAATATTAAAAATCATTATTTTGGGTTCTATTCATTGATTAATACCCCCAATAATATTCTTTTCATTTAACTTCCATGTACAGACAGCGATCAGTTACATTTGTATTAAATGTATGGATATAAAATTGGTAAAGGATTGTATGGAGTGGCCTTTGCACGTGAATTTTACAGACATGTATGCATGCATATATATTTCCCTACATTTATTGAATAAGGGTCCTTTAGTGCGTCGAAGGCGGGAAACCCGCATCCCACTTATATATTCCTCACTAACTTTGAAGTTAATTACCCATTGTTATGTCACGATCGCTTCCATAACACGCTGACTGACATTTTTGTGTGGGTCCTTATTGTACCCATACGTATTTTATAATAGGTATTATTACCCATTATAAAAAATCATTTTGAATTTATGCTATACGTCAAGATAAATTAAACACCAAAATATTTATTGAACGAGAATGAAATGCCTTGACTTAAAATTGTAGTGGGCTAGGCTAAAAATTAAATAAAAAAGGGCTATTGAATCCACCCCCTTCTTAGCGAGTTTTAGGCGCGAGTGGAGTGCTCTGAAAGTTTTACATTGTGCAGTCAAGTCGGCGACGAGAGGGCAATACGCGACCCGCCTTGCGCCTTGTACCTATACAATACAATTATTGTTGTTTTGTCTTTGATGCTTAAATGCTTGATTTTTTTTGTTTATACTTTTTTATTTAATCCTCAACATTAACTAAAACAATACTTCTTAAACTTTTGAAAAATTATGATATTCGCACACTCTGCAATTTGGTTTAAGTGAATTGCTGTCAAATCTATTTATAATGTCAATGGTGAGTGGTCGTCTTAGGTACCAGAGCCGGGAAATAAAAATATTTCACCCCCGAGCGGGAATTGAACCCACAATCAATCGAGCATACCGTCAGACGCTGTCGCACTGCGCCACGATCGCTTCGATGATTTGGCGACCGATCCCTTTGTAAATATATGTTAAATATCGTTTCCCCGAGTGGGAATTGAAGACACAACTATCGCAATTATATTGGTTCAAAGGAAGGACTTTCAAATGTTTTTTCTGTTAGCTTTTAATATTTATGACAATATTTTTTATTTGAAAGTTGTTATCGACCAGTCGCATAAACGATGTATTTACTATAATTCAGATATTTGAAAATGGAACGAGTTCATTTATTCTGAGGAAAACTAAATACAAAATATAAAAGAAATATGTTTTACACAAGTGTTCTCGATGTTTTTCTTTTGAAGGTTGACGTACGCGATATCGGGTTCAATATTTACGGAGAAATAAATTTAAATTTTATTATGTTGATAGTTTTCACTTATGCTAAAAGAGTAACCTACCGTTTGTATAAATAGATCTAGCGCTGAACAATACTTATCTTTGACATAAATTTATAAATCTGTAAGATACTAAAAACTATATCAAATGTGTTTCATATTGAATATATTCGCTATATTCTACAGTTACAACAAAATAATTTTTCCTTAGTAATAACTTTGTTATGTTTTTGCACTCTATATGTATGTAGTTTGATATACATTAAAAGACATAAGAAAACGCAAATAGTGACTTATTTTTTTTATATGCAAGGACATGGTTATATAATGTTAGAACAAAGCGCAAAATCGCCACAATTAACTGCTGGGTAAAGTTCTCGATTTCCTGCAATTGATTCGCAAGTAATTAGAATAACTGGTTTAAAGTTTTGCGGATATCGTCAATTCGATTCAATTACAGCGCATTATGTTATATACCTGCTTGTTATCTAACTCAAAAGAATATTTTAATGTACCGTCGAAAATGAGAAAAGGTATTGTTTAAAAATTTTGCTTTAATTTTTTGATTTGCTTTTATTATTTTTTTTTATATTTGGATATAGATTTTAACTTCACTTATCATCATTTACCAGGAAAGGCTGAGAGAAGAGTATTATACGTAGGCGAGTACTAAGAAACTTTGTTTTCCACTTTTCGGCAAAATTTGTGACATTAAGTATAGGAGAAGTGGAACCTAACCCCTGTTTTATCTTACCAGATCGAGTAAATAAAAATAATTTAAATATAAACCTTAACCCAAGTGGGAATCGAACCCACAACCATTACGTGAGTTAATCAGGCACTGCGCCCCTGCATTTCATGCTTAATTTTTTTTTATTTTAAACATATTGTATCTGTGATTGTGGTGCACTTTGTACTGGTTTAACTCTACGGCGATAGTTTTGGGTAAAAATTTCATTTCAACGTAGGAGTTGAAAAGGATAAACAGTAAAATGATCCATAATATATATTATGCTTTTGAATATCATATCCGCTGTAAGCCCTTATTATTTAATTACATAATAATTTTTGGGTGTAAATTGGCATATATTATTGATATGGAAACTTCCGATTTTATAGTCTCTTATAATTAACTTTTCCAAAATATACTACTAACTAACTAAATATAAGTATTAAGCACAACTCTACATAATTCATCAGGTTCCATTAAAATTTATGTTAAGTAACTTCGGTGTTTCAACAAAGTTTTGATACAAAACAATCATACTTGTAACGCTTGTCTCATTTGAAATACTGCTTTGAAGCATGTCTTCGTTTCGCATTTACAATGGGTTAAACGATTTAGTCTAGCTACTATGTCGGGGTGAGATATTTGTGTATGGCATTTCATCTGCATTTTTACACGATTTCAGTTATTTTTGATCAAATATGAACAATATTAGATCCCAGTTTTTTACGTTCTATTAACCAACAACACACGATGATATAAAGTTCCCGTAAGAGAGCAAGAGTGCATGAGAGCTTAATAAACAAACTTCCTTTTGAGATTAATTTTAAGTGCTTTAAGGATAAACGGGAAGTTTGGCGCGTAAAAGTCGTAGTTACCAATCATCTCGCGAGATGGAGGCAGATCAAAGATCAAAAGCTTTTTATATGCGGTTGGTTGGATATTCGTCTCGTGGAGCGACGAGCTTCGTGAAATTAGCTCTTGGGAGGTCTGCGATCGTGATACTATAACATTTTCATTTTGAAAGCTTACGTTGCTTTATAATAAATATTTGGCGCATTATTTATACTTTTGTTTGTTTTTGATCTTATTTGAGCTTTAAAGAAATAATGTGCAACGCATCTTTATACGTGTTTTTGGCTTTACGGGATAAGCAAAGAGAACCAAGTTATAATACAATCAGTTCATTTAGAAAGTGTAATATGTAATATTTAGAAAATTTAATACAAGTATTTGGTAAATATATGTATGATGTATACACCTATTGTGAATTTATATATATTTTTTCCAAGACTAAGTACACTTCGTCCATCCAGGAAGATGCATAAAGACAAGAAAAATTATGTTCTATCTACTGTTATACAACACAACCGAGCAAGACGACAGCTAAAAAATATTAAAAGAACTTCCAATTTATTTAACGATAGATACAAAAATTTGGCTCCTTATTAAACGTCTGGCGTTTAAATCTTTCCTCTAAAGCGCATTGCGGATGCGGACAGACGGTGTGGGAGGCAGTCTGCTGGTGTTCTGGCGGTATACAGACACATGCACATAGATACGGGTCTAGACAATATCAATATTAAGCTAATGGGAATGGAGAGGCGGCGGAAGCGTTTCTATTTTCACGCTAACACTACACGTAAGGGATCTTTTATTTTAGACTTGTCAAAGTTAGTTAGTTTCCTGAAATTCATTTTGCTTTTCTAAAATATGATACTTAAAATATGGTATTTATTTGATACAATTGATTTAAACTACAATATCTTACAAGTATATATATGATTTTTTTACCTTGAAGTAAATTTCGAATAACATATCTAAGTATCAAAAACCTATTTATGTCACCCATTTCCATATTTTCGGTTCATCAAAAGATATTGTAGGCTAAAAATTAGTCATAATCCGTTCAGAGAAAATCATTTTCTATGTTTACGAATCTCTGCTGTATCTTACGAGACAGGCATCACAAGCAAGATACAATTTGAATGTTCATCCCACATATAAAGTATGCAGTCAGGATTTGTGTGATTTGCTCCAACAATGTTTAGTTAATATCAATTTATTAAAGGTTTTTTTTTTAATAACAATTTTTTTAATGGATTTATAGCACCCATGTCCATTTATACCGTCCGCCAGACAAATTACAAGAAGGTTAGAAAAGGAAGTTGATAATGAAATTTCCTTCAACTACTTATATAAATATTATGCACGCACGTCTAGACGGGCTGCAATAAGATGAAGCATCTTCCTTGGAAGGAAAGTTATATTATTAAGTATTAAAATATATCTACCGTGCTAGAAATTAGTAAGGAAGTGTACAAGGCCCGGCTTAGTTAATTAGTATTTAATATTCTATATCATTTTCAGTTATACTGTAACACGCTTTAGCAATTGATTGATCGTTGCAGAATTAAAAAAATATATTATTTTTTGTCTAGCCAAAAGAAATAAATGTCACAGTAAATTATCATATTTCCTAACAGCGCAGCACCACGATAGCGTTCATGTATATGTAATCGTCAAAACAACTTTTTATCACGCAGCTCGAGTTGTCAGATAGATCCTAGTGTCAAGAAACTCCTTTCTTCTAGTTCAAGAGAAGGAATTCAAGTTCAAATTGAGTTGAGCCCGAAGGCGGAACTCAACGCCGCGGTATATCCTCCGAACCAGAGCGAAAAAATAAAACTAATAAAAATAAATTTAAAAATGTATGATGCTATATATATATAAATGAACGTACAATGTCTTGAATGAAATATTTTTTTGAATACTTTTAATTAACTTATAAAATAATGATTATTGTACACCGTCGTATTTATGGTTGGCCTGCACTGGAAGCTAAACTCTAAATAAGCTCTGTCTGTGTGCTCTTCATTAGTATATATCTTCATTAATATAAGAGAAATTCAAGTGAAGAAATAAAAAAGTAATCCATCTACAGTAGCCTTGACATCTTAAAACATTGCTATCAAATGTTTAATGACAGTTATTATATAATTTCAGATATTTGACGCAATGCGGGATTTCGTCTAATAGCTGAGTAGGTACAACTAATTCAGGAGCAGTGTAGTAAAGTTTAATTAATTGCCTGCATTCTACAGTGCATAGTGTACAGTGCGTGGTGTATGCCCGCCAGAACACGGCAGCTCTGGCGATATAAATACCATGTCAACGGAACATTAATTATGCATTTGGTAAATTAAATTATCGGTACGGTGGGTATCGGTAATTAATTACTTGCATTAAAACAACTATATATGTATTAAATATAATTCGATAATGAAAGTGATATTAGGAATTTAAGGTTTCTTCAATTCGTTATAATAGTTTTATTGAATATATCTTATGGTGAATAAAAAACACAGCAATTTTTTTTTTAGTAAGTTAAGCTGTAAGTTGCTTTAGAAATTGAAGAAATAGTATTGTAGTTGAAAGCATATGTCGAAAAGTCTACAGAAAAATCATCCTTGAACAGGTGAAATGTAGATCTTGTGGAATTTAAACAAAAATATTAGTCATTTATTTACACATCGTCGTCTCGTGCGTAAGAAAATTCGTTTCATTTATTTAAAATAAACGTATTTCAGGATAACATTTCATAGAAATCCAATTCCTAATGGCGTTATAATGAGCGACGGAGGTGAGAGGAGCTAAAATAGTACTCTAAAGATAGTGTTGAAGCCGCGCGGGGAGAAGCGAGCTAACGATGCTTTACGATCTTTTGCTACCCATTATGTGCACATGAAATAAGTGAAGCGATAAATTGTGAAATGGCGATGACACTTTAATCACAAAAATATGTCTGTAACTGTAAGGTACTTTGTTTAGATTTTGTACAATTTAAGATATTTGTAAGAATGAAATGAACAACCTCAAGGTGTTCGGGTGGGTACTTTGTGGGGGCAGAGTACAGTATAGCTTAAAAGAATAAGAGTAACTGGATGGTATGAAGGGGTGGATGGAAGGCATTGATTAAATGAATATGTAACACGTGTCTAATCAAGAAAAGTTAGAAATGATTCATCTCGCGAATAATTGTCATGAGATAGTGATATCGATGAATATAAATCGACACGAGAGTGCAGTGTGTCGTCATTTCTGCAACCGCAAATAGCCTCAATTGATTTTGACAGGCTCGCTAATTTCAGTTTAACTGAGTATGAGAAATGAACTGAACTTTATATAAGACTTAAAACTCGAAATATGTTTAATTATATACGTCACTCTTGACAATCGGGCTAGCGACCACCGCAGGCTGCTGCTTATCCTACTTGCTGCACTCCCTTAGTCTTCTAGGTATTGTGGTAGGTGTAGGGTGTGGTGATAAACAAGCAAGTGGGATCTTTTTGTTAACATTTTTTAAAGTGAAAAAGAAGTTAAAGTTTCCCACACTAAGGAAATTGAAAAAGACATATTTAGAAAACGTATAAAAATTCTGACCGAATAAAAGCTCTGAACGTATAAAAGCTCTGACCGCTAAGCCATGCGTCCATGGCTTAGCGGTCAGAGCGCTTGAACGGTTTTCAAGAGACGCGGGTTCAAATCCCGCTGCGTTCAAAAAATTTTTATACGTTTTCTAAATAAGTGGGATCTTGTTTCTCAACACACAATGTTTCTCTCTGTATGTGGGAATAACTTTATGATATCAGCAGAGGGCATTGTTTTGAGTCGAATTAAAGACCAGTGATTTCTTTATCTTAGTTCAGATAAGTTAGTTCACTAATACCTAATTTATTTTTTATTTTCAATTATTTTGCATAAAATTTCAAGATTCTTGTTACATGGACCGTTATAGAAATGTAATTGACCAAAGGGAGAATGAATACTGAACGAAGAGTCAATTTATTTGTAGTCACATCTCTAGTTTTATTGGCCACGTGAGATCTCAATTACTGTAACTGCTAGTGATGTGAGTTAGTGCTGACAGATTTGTTTGTGTTGCACCACCGCGCCGTAGTGCAGTAGCATAAAATAGAAAGTATTTTTGTAACCGATGATAACAGTTTTTGGTTACGTTTTTATAACTCGAAAAAAATACCAGAATTTTCTGAAAAGATTAATTTATAGTAAAGTGATTTTTAGTGGTATTAATGAAAACCATAATAGATGCAGTACACATCCTTTTTTCTCTCTCTTTCTTTAGAGAAAGACGGAGAGTAGAGAAATCCTACTAGTAAGTAACTACATACTTGATAACTGAAGAACACATAAACATACATTTGTGTCAATATTAACTTCAAGCAAAGACTGAGTTGATGGCAATATTGATTGATGATAAAAATAGGTTACATAAGTAATTACTTGTATATATTTTGGACGTTATAATTAGCGGGATTAAGCATTTAATGAACAGTATACTGAAAACCGAATGAAGGCTGGAAAACACCTAATGAGTGACTCATAAGCATAACGTAAAAGCTCTCCAGTTACCATGTTCCTTATAGGTACTTAAGCTTATTAAGTTAAGATGTTATAAACATTTTGAGTCGGCTAAAGACTTTAGTTGGTTAATATTTTAACGACATTACTTAATTATAAATTAAATTATGATTTTAGCTCATATTATACGTCGAATTATATTATTTATTTATTCGTTAACTGTAGAGAGTTTTTTGAAATATAACAATGAAGCATACAATATAAACATATTATACTCATTAGTATTAATTCTGATAATATCCTATCTCTCTACACAGATAAGCAATACGTATAACCTAGAGTCCGGTGGATGAATGAGTCGTTATAACTACAAGTTCTCAACTTACTGTAGTGAAGTGTCTAGTTTTTCGTGGAGTGGACGGCGGCGCTCGGCGCTCGGTTACTTACACGAACTCGAGCGTGGGAACACTTAGGGCGCTCAGTGGTTTATACCGTGATTTCTTAAACAAATAAAAAGTTTTGACTTATATCTGCGTTGTTTGAACTATATTACCTTTTTTTTGATGGATTTAGATATTGTTTTCTTTTTTTCCATTTTACGTTACCGGAGCGCTTTTGGGATATGTATACTGTAACTGGACGCCATAATAGTGGATTTGAATCCCACTCCTGAAGTTAAAGTAAGTTTTCAATAGAAACTGGAAAATACCTCGATGGTTCTCTTTACCTAGACTGAAAATGATGGAAAGATAGAAAATAAATATGTTATTTAACTCGTTGGAAACCAAATTATTGAGTTTGTCATCACTGTTATATATTATATATTATTCTGCTGTTAACAGTATTGCGTAGAACGTGCTGTGCCCTAGTTTTAAGGAAACACTCAGCAAAGTAATGGAAGACACTGCAATTTTTTATACATAAAAAATATTACATTTTTATAAGTAAAAAAGTAAAAATTTAGATTGAGATTGAGATTAGGAACACCTATACTCAAGTGTAATATTTTAACTTTGAAATTAAGTTTTTGAGTAGGATTCAATTCATAAACCGCATTGTGTGGATTACATATACATGTTATTGTACGATTTTTGGGATTCTAATTTTTTTGAGGCCATCGTTGCGCAGTGGGACAGCGTCTGACTAAACACGATTGGTTGTGGGTTCGATTCCCACGCAATGTCTCGATTTCGAGCGGAAACTGGGAAACGAAGTGTCTTACAACTAGATAATCTCTGACTTGACCTTGCTATGCAGGTAAATGCGTGAAGTTGTACAAAATTTTTGAAGTCTTTTTAGCATCTTTTTTTATTTTTTAGTTTAGTTTTTTGTTTATTGTTGTTATAAAATGCTTTATGTTTTTCAAATAATTAAATAAATCACATTTACACCTCACCTGAATTTGCTGCAAAGTGAAATCAGAATAGCTTCGTGATATCATAAGAAGTGATTATCACACATTTTATCAAGTGATTTATTAGCCTCCGTCAAACACGGCAAGTGTGACGACAGCACCATGCTGTTTTTATGCAATTATAGAAAAAAAGCTAATTGGCTGTTAAACACTCATCTTATAGAATATTCCGCATAATAATATATTGCTAACAAAAATAGGTATACATTTTAACGTTATTTAAGTAATATATTATTAGTACATTCATGTTTCTTGAAATAATTTTATTTATTTCGAGATCGTCTGTTGCCATACAATTCTGAACGTAAGCCTCTTTCATAGAGCGCCGGATTAAATACCGGTTAAACAGTATTTGATATTTTTTTAAACTATATATAAAGATTTAATAACCATTTTAAATCTAAAATTATGCAGTATCTGCAGTGCTAGTTAGTTTAATCCTAAGTGTAGCTGAGATATTTGATATTTATTACGTGATGTGGTATATTTTAAAATATTATCAACATCTAGAGTACTTAATTTTAATATTATGTCCAACATTAAAGGATGTTATAATTTACAAAATCCCAAAATATATCGGCGCGTCGCTAAAATCACTTTATATAAGGCACTTGCACACGATTCTAAGTGTTATTGATTGTTTTGACACTTTGAGTTGGACAAACTTGATGAAATACGGGTTCTCTATTTGGTCTCGTAATTTAAGCTGATTAGGAAGTATCCTTTGCTTACAGTTGTAGAGTTGTAGTTGTAGTTGGATTTTAAAAGAATAAGAACTTAAAGCATACTGTAAATAAGTCAAAAATTATTTCAAAAACAAAAAGGTTCTACTAAGTAAATTACACGACTGAACTATTTAGTTTTTTCGCCCGCCCGCGTTCTCACTTAAATTTATAGTTTAAACGGTTGTAACTTTTTTATTTATGCACCAATACCACATACCACAATACAATATTCTCCACAATACAGAATTATATTTGAATCGGTTAAGCTATTTCTGATATTAGCTAGCACAAACGCACAGACAAACAGAAAATAAAACTAACAATTATTATTTTGGTTTCTATTACTATTTATTAATATGTTTATATATCTTTAATGTACCGACAGTGATCAGTTACATTTTTATTTTATGTATAGATAACTAATAAGGAAATGAATTAGAAACTACTGTTAATTGTTATAATTAGAATTTCGCCGCATAAGGAATATATTTTTTAAAAGTAAGTTATATATAAAATATTACACGCGCTAGAGAACTCTTTGTTCACCATTTAAAATCTTTGGCAATTTTCATGTGGATTCTCTCTTATAAAGAGTCTTAGCTACTATAATCTTCATAAAAAAATCTAAGCAAAATCTAAATAAGTGTATGCAATTATAAATTGCAAATAAAATTTTATAATGTTATTTACAAACTACAATAAATATAGTAACAATAATTAATTTAACGTATTTAATTTAGCACTAATTACTAATATTATTATGATTGTTTTTTATTCGTCTAATTGTTTGATCCAACGGTTGGTAGTCTGTATTTGGGGTGACTTGCGCGCTGCAGTGTCTCCTCTCCCGCTCTCGCGCTTTGAAAGTGAGAAGGGGTGAGAGGGAGGGTTGACCGCGAATTGATTCATGTGCTGCGGATGCTGGGTCGGTGTTAAGCAGTAAGTTATGCTTATTGAAAACTAAATAACTTCCTTATATATATTTTTAACTATTGACATTTTTGTATAATACACATTTTCATGAACATTATATACCTGCAATACCTGCGAAATTTCAAATTTATTAAATTTTAGAAATTGAACTATGGCACAACTTTTATTGCTTTAAAATATTATTGACAACTATTAAATATATATTCTGAACAAAATCAATAAAATATACTTTATGTATTTTATTTTAATACTTTATTAACAAATTACATAAATAACTATGTAAAAATATAATAAAAAATATACTTTAATAACGGTAAAATTCAAAATTTACATAGTAATACTATTTCCCTGAACTTGACCTTCGCTAGTGGTGTATTGTATGGCGCCATCCACTTTCCCGCGGTGCGCTACTCTCTTGGCGCGTCTCGTGCCGTAGCCCGTAGTATTGGACGCGCCACGCGACGTCGCTGCAACACTTTGCCTTCTTTCTAGTCCTTCAATTACTTATTTCGCCATTTATTATTTAAGTTTCTGTGCAGTTTTGAGTAGAAGTGTAAATAACGAGTTAAAAATAGTGATATTTTTTATTGATTTGTTTCTTTTTAATATATTATTGTTGATAAATGTGTAAGAAAACGAAAAACATTTGAGAAAATATGTGTGTGAATAATAGTTTAAAAATGTTACAAATCATTTTTATTTAGAAGAAATTTTCAAAATACGTATTATTTGAATTATGTTTTATATTAATTATACTTTGATTAAGTGATATATTACGGTTTTTTGTATGGGAAACTGAATTACAATTGAGGGGGAAGGTTTCTAAGGTTATCAGCCCTGCGTTGGCATGGTAACGCATGGAATGAACGTAAGGGGTTGTAATTTACTATATGTATTTAATGTAACATAAAAATGAGATGCAGAATTACATCAATTAGAGACATTTAAAACTTGTTTCCCTAAAGTTAGGAGCTATAAGTGCCGTTTATATTAATTGTAATTTCTTTTTCAATTTGATTATTTGAAACAAAATATAAATAAACGTTTTTTAAAAAAGAGAATTTATCCACTGTTGGACTCCAAGGTTACGTATTTATGAGTGCAGAACTACTGTATAATATTAACACTAGGTTATGACCAAAAATATATACATTTGAGAATAGTTTTAGATTTAGTTGGTGATGTTGGACATTTTGTTAGGTGGATTTATTGGGCAAAGATATGACGTATAAGGTAAGATCATTTATAATAATTGATCAAAATTTTGTATTACCTAATATTTTATTATATTATATTAAGTTATTTCATTTTTTTGCTTACATACAAGGATTACTTTGCTGTATAGGACTATATAGAAGGGTCATGTAGAACAGTGGCTATATTTTAGACTATAAATATGCATTTTCCACATACCTGTTACGGAATGCGTAGAGCGTAAAGCAAAAAGCAACAGCTTCACGCTTTCCGTCGCACAGGGATAGTCAGATAGAACTTAGTGTCAAGACACTTCGTTCTTCACTTTTCTCCTCGATATCGAGCGATGTCGTCACCTCCGACATATCTAGCGATCAATCATTCTGCTCCATATTTCCCCTCCTAAACAGACTTGGCGTTCTAGGTTGAGTGTAAATCACACTTTTCCTAACCAATACGAGGAAACGAAAATGTATTTCAACATATACAGTATATGTTATACGCAAGTAAGAATCGAACTCCCAACTTTCGTGAGTACAAACTGCGCCACGATGGTGTCCTACTGTTATTTATGTTTAATTTGTCTTCTAATAGAATTATATCTCTCTATTTAAAACACTAACTTATATGTTTCTGAGAATTATGTCCCAGTGACATATTTTCTAGTACAAAAAAAAATTGTGATTCAAGAAAATAACCTCGCTGCTATTTTCTACATTCATAATTCATAATTTCACGCCAATTACATTTTGTTTAAAACAATTCAATTATGTCCGCTACATGTTTCTTTACGTAAGAATTTCACTTCAAATATTTGGCGGATGCGAGTCGGTTTCAAGACACCAAACGAGAAATTGATAAATTTTTTTACTAAATCAGCGATTATAGCGAAGTTGAGAGAAGTCTAGTTGTACACGATGGGTGAGGGTTCAGTTTTGAATCAGGAAATGCATAATTGTTTCGATATCACGAAATAGACATATTTAGAAAACGAATAATAATTTGAACTTCTAAATAATTTTCGAAATAAATTTCTAAATATGTTTTTTTTAATTTCCTAAGTGTGCGATTAACACTTTAAAAAATGTTAAAAAATTATCACGAAATCTCTACAATTGCAAGAAATGAAAGAGCTAACTATTAAAAAAAAATCTGAGAACATTTCTATTAATATATATAGTTATGCATCGCATCGCATTTACGTCAAACTAGGGTAAAGTAACAAAGACGGCGATAATATTTGCTATAAGATAAGCGTTCCATTTGAGACTGTTAACAGAAAACTGATTTTCTCCGACAACTGATAACGCGTTATCACAATGTTTTCCGTCTTGACTGCCTTATTTGCTATTATTACATAGAATTTAATGCGCTTCCTTTATATTGAACATCATATTTTTTTATTAAAGAGCTACTAATATTTGGTTTTCAATGTCACATTTTGAGACATTGAAAAGCGGTACCCAACGCCGCTTCTAGCTACACTAGACATTTTTTCAAATGTAAATTTTAAACATATCGAACCCACTGCCAGTGCGGCTGACATTTGCTAACTACAAATACATAGCGTTTAACTTTTTATTATTATCTCAACATTCTTTCTTAGAATAATCAATGTAAACTCCTAAGAGCGGACTTTGTTACATTTCTCTTAATAACGTGAGTGACCAAGGTCGTTCGTGTTGACTGTTCGATCACGAACTGAAAGCCGAAGCTGTACACGCGTATGTAATTGCAATCACCGATTGACAGATTTATTATCGTATTACTAAAACATTTTTAGTTATGACTACCGTTCCTACGAGTAATATGTCGCTTTTGATATACTTACAAATACACGGTTTTTATCATAAGTAAGAATTCAAAAACATGTAAAACGTACACAAATTTGAACATAACAGGCTTTGTACCTGCGCCTTTTGTAAACAGTCCGAGTGCTCTAGGCAACTAAGCTATACGTTCATGTGGAGCTTCGTCGAAATTCTTATAAAGTGCGTGTAATAACTTGAACTATTTTTTTTGTTAGCATCTCTGTAGGGAGATATTTTGTCATATTTGAGCTTCCATAAAATCTAAAGGTACATTATATATTTAACATACATGGTTAATTATATATTTAACATACATTAATATACATTTTGTTCGGTAGGTTTTTCTTTTAGTCCAATTTTAGCCTATGTTTTAGACTAACTATTCTGATGCCTTGAAGTTGTTTTTTGGGCTAGAAGTGGAAGTGAATTAAGTTTTTTTGCCTTTGCTTTGAGATACGAAAACATATATTTAATAACATAACTTTCTTAGGTTACATTATAAAATAAAATGTTGATTTGTACGTATATAAAGTTACGCCACATACGTAATATGAATTAAAATTTTATACGCAATACATATATTATAAGTGCTGATCTTATTTTTGTGACGCAAACGCTTTATTTAAAAAGCATAATAAAAATAGAGCATTTGTATTTCCGAGTAGGTACGCTCAAGTATGTACTTGTATAAAATTATACTTATTTTTATTTATATTCACGCACCTTGATCATTAAAAGAATATAATATAAAACTCTAATTTGCATTTTCAAGATAATTATACAGTTCTTGTTAAAAACCATTATTTATGTTTATTATATGTTTAGTTTTTTATATGTATTAGGTAGGTTGGTATGTGTATGGCTGCAGATCATATACCAGACTCAAAAAATCCTTAAAAAAATAGTTAATTGTAAATATAATATATAAAATATTTAAAATAAACTATCTTTATGTAACACGTTGCTTGTAAGAATATTCAAAGACACACACATGATGTGTTTTACAGTATGTGATTACAACAACGTGGTCGTAAGACTCATTATTGGCATGTGAAAGCAGCACGACGCCAAATTGCTTACAGTGGCGCACGCGCATTCATTAATACCTTATATGGAAATAATTAAATACTTTTCCTGGTTTCCTCTTCTTCTGAATTAAATTTGTCCAGTAAATGTGAAGTGAATAAATTTCATATAAAACGGGAATACTACAAATAATAATTAATTATAAACACAGTACGTAATCACGCAAAAATTTAAGCGTAAGATGAAAGTTTCACAATTGAATATATAAATTGTATAACTCAAGACAATTGTGTAATATTTATTATAATGATTTACATTTAAAAAGCATAATGAAGATTGACGCCATCGTGGCACAGGGACTATTTTCTGGCTGTAAATGTGGCGGTTGTGGATTCAGTTCCTACTCAGGGGAATATTATTTGAATTATTTAGACATATATACTTGGTCTAATAAGACAAATCTGAGCGTCAGTCTCCGGCTCCGCGCAATAAGTATATGATGCCTCGATTTGGGCGGAGAGTGGAGAACGGAGAATCTTAACACTAGGATCTCATCTCCCTGTCTACCATGTTATATGTGATTCGCATAGTTAAAACATAACGAAGTATGTTTTGTAAACGCTGCAAAGTGTCTATTAAAAGTAAATAATCCTATTCCGCCCACAATGGCCATGTCACTAATCATTGCGCAGACATTTATTGGTATTTAAACGACATTGAACACAGATTATTGAAGGGACAAGGCATTTAAGTACAGTAATTACGGATTAAGCGAGTCGCAACTTCGATTTGTGATCATAATAAATAGTTAGTTATTTTTTTTGTATTTAATTTCGTTTATTTTCTGCAATATAGTACAAGGAGAGTATAAACCATTTTCTGGCTGTGTTTCTGGCTGGAGGTTTTACTAGGAATTCACCCAAGAGGTCGTGAGTAGCACTTTAATATGCAATTTTTTACTTAGATTGATAATTAATATATATACGTATAACATACGAGATTAGTTACTTAAAGCGCTTGGACGTTCAAGGGGACTTGGATTCAAACCCAATATGGTCGATGTTTATATTTTAAATATACTTAATAAAGTAAGATGCGCAGTGTCTGACTTACATGCACGAAATAGTATGGTCAAATAGCATTGTTCAGCTTGACGGAAGGTTACAATAAGCGGAAGTCCTTCATTATGAATTAGTTGAATACTTTAGATTTCGACCTTTGTCTATTCATAGTTTAGCATAACGGCGTAACTATATAATAGTCAAAGTTCTAATTAAATAAAAATATCTGAAAGGAACAAAATTATGTATATCATACGCTCCAATTATTTCAGTTTTCTGATATTTATAAAATCTGTTTAGTAACTGTAACGGAAATATTTATATGTATATGAGTTGTCGCCTTCAACTTTGTTTACGTAACCTTTAA
The DNA here is from genome assembly GCA_038994665.1 of Podotricha telesiphe. Classification (NCBI taxonomy): domain Eukaryota; kingdom Metazoa; phylum Arthropoda; class Insecta; order Lepidoptera; family Nymphalidae; genus Podotricha; species Podotricha telesiphe. The sequence continues at coordinate 70,809 of JAOYRR010000426.1, read as the reverse complement.
AAACCTATTGCATTTCTAAATTTCATAGTTTGGACTGTGAAATATAAAAAATTAAAACCACATATTTTCAAATTCAGTAGGAACTTCGGCAAATCTCTACCAACGCTCCCCAAAGAACCTACACGCTAAATTTCGTCTTTCTAAGCACAGTTTTCCGGTTGTGGGTTTTTTATCGGTCACTCGGTGAGTAACGGAAGAGGATTATTGAAAAAAAATATATTAATTAATTAATTTCCATGAGTTGGGATATACATCTTTTAAAAAAAACATTAACAACCTGTCCGTATAAATGGTTAATACGAAAAGCGATCCGCTGCATTGCTATAAAAGAAATTATCGTCTGCATACCGTCGTTGAAAGTTTAAATCCTACGTTTCTAATAAAAAAAAAAAAAATTAAATACATAATAACGTATTAAGTCTTTTGATATTAGACTATTTTCTCCTATATTTCCGTATATGAAGATTTGACAAAAAATATTTGAGTAAGCATGTGCCAATGCATGTATCACGATGCACGTGCGGCGAATTTGAGAACTCCCTAACTGGACTAGAAAGAAAGTTACTTAAAAAACATTCATATATAAAAAAAAAAATGTCTGAAAAGACAAAGGTTTAGGTTTGTATAGTGCGCTATATGCGACTGGCCAGATATAGGGTGAGATAAAAGCAAAATACAAACGCAAGACTCCGCCGTTCAAAGAGTCGTGGAATGTCACTGGGTAGAGTCGTGGCGTGCGAAGGAAAGTGTTGACCTTGTGTTAAATTGATAAAGATCGTGATAATGGCCGCGTTTAATAATTGAAACGTCAGGCTTGCACTTTATGTTATAATCGTGACAAATCATTCTGATTAATAGTATTGTTCGAAATAGGAATTATTACTCGCAACTAATGTCCTTTGACTTTGCTTATAGATATCCATTTCGATATTGAACCATTTCTAATTCTAAGCACATTTAAGTACTCGTTGATATAATTGATTTGGCTACGAATGGTGTATTGAGAAAGATTTTTTTATGTTTGTAATGTAAGGTTGATCGTACGGGTTAGCAGGTTAAGCTAACAAAAATAATATATCATTTGCACGTATGCACATTGTATGCGCAAACGTTATGTTATTGCAATAGAAAAACAATTTCAACAAATATTACAATATAATTATATTTATGAGGTTTTTGTCATCTTTATATCTCTTTGTGTAGTAGTCAGAGGAAACGAGGAACGTAATATTTGAAAAGTAATATTTGAAATAGTAGCTCGATCTTATGTTGATAAGAATTAAACACCTCTTAAATGCGCGATGACGGCAAAATGATAGGTGATTATATGAATTAGATACCATCGTTGCACAGTGGGACAGCGTCTGACTGTAAACGCGAAATTACATTTATATATCAATTATTTTCATTTCTCCGCTGTTGTACGGCCAGGCACTTAACACGCAATGTCTCGAATTCAGACGGAAAGCGGAGAACGGCGTGTCTTGACACTAGGTTCTCTCTGCCTACAGTGCTATGCGGGAAAAAGTATGATACAAAACATTGAAGTATTAGCAACAGCTTTGTAATATTTTATTTAAAAATATTTTTTTACAGATGTAATTCTAGTTTTAACTAATTTACCATATTTATAAAGGATTCATATCCATATATCCGAAAGACTAACCTTAAAACTATATAGTGTTATGATATGTAGGAAAAATCACGAATAGTCAGTAGTAACAATGCGGTTTATCCGTTAAAGTGGTGTCCGGACACTATTTATTTTTGTTACATTACTTATATCTTATATATAAGTAATTCAACGTCTTAAATTACGAATATAACGTTAAATATATATTGAATATTACAGTACACTACTGAAGTGTTTAAGGCGATGAAAATGTATTTAAGTAGAGAAATTAATTTTTCGACTTTGTATATTGTTTACGCCATTCTGACTATCAACAGTCAGTAGACTTAGTGTCACTTCACTATCATTTTTCCTATAATTTGTTTGTTCGTTTGCGTGATAAGTGAGTGGGGGGCGTTTAACCGAGTTTTACCATACTTTGTAATTGTGTTATGGAAGTTATCCTTAAACTTGATTCAAATCCACAACCATTACAATCCGGCACACGCTAATTGCCATGCCAACCATGACAGTAGTAAATCCTTAAGTACTGTATGTTGTCGACGGACGGAAGTGACAAATGATCTTAAAATTACTAGAATCTCGTCTCGTTCAACAATATTAGTACTGTGCACTTCTTGTAACATTGAACAATTACTATTTGCGTAAACATCCTCGCCGTCCGTCTGTCATCTTTCTAAGTACCGTCTAGATGTACTCGTATAGTTATGTAAATTTGCATAACTCATTTGCTCCACTAGCTAGGTTTTCTTGTTAAATATTGAACAAATTACTTAGATATAAGAAAACAAATTATATTTTTATCGTTTAATACAAAACATGAAAGAGTGACCTTTCTTCCAAAACCTACTTCCTCGAAAGTATGAAAAAAAAACATCTATGAAGAAGTAGATTGTTATCGATGAAACGAAAGCAGATTGTAACTGTAACATTTGTTGATTCTCTCTTCCTGTCACAGTCACTCTCAATAGGCAGTGATATTAGAAAACAAACTGAATAAAAAATATCTTGGATCTGTAATGGACACGGTATAATAAATACATATGCACTGGCACTGGGACATCTCTAACACTCAGTGCAGGGCAGTTTATATTAATGTTTGTTTACAATGGTAATTACGGTCGGAAAAAAATATTTACATGAAGCCTACTTACTGCAATATGAATAAAACATAATAGCGCCGACACTTGCAGTCTTATCTTACTTCTAGCTCCTTTTAAAGATGAATCGCTTTATATATCGGCCATCAATAAACTAGAATTTAATTCGATTAACTGTATCAGGTGATAGCATATCTATTACTATATTTTTAAGATGAAGCTGTTTTTTAATGTAACTTATTAAGAAATGCCTATTTTGCATTAAAAAAACAAACAAAGATTTATTTCGATGGTTTACGATGGTGTTACTCGTAACATATAAACTTAAATTCTAGCCTATTAACATTATTGGAAAACAGAAGTTTTACTCATAATTATATGATGTAATAGTATATATGATAATTATGGAACTCCTACTTATATTAAATGCTGTTTAATCATTACAGAGTTATTAAAAATTTAAATAATAGAAAGTTCTTTGGTAATAAACTATTTATTTATTTGAAAGAAGTTAATCGTATATAATTTTTTATTTAAGATTTTTAAATCTTACATCTCTAAAACTTTACTCACAGGTTACAAAATCACAGGTAAACTCAAATAGCTATTCTTAGTTCAAGTAATGTCATTAAAAATAAAAATTAATTTATAAATACTCAACAAACGCCGCTTTTCTAAGAAAAAACAAAGACTTTCTCTTGACAAGTTGACAACGAATATTTTAAAATTCGCAATTCTTACCAGCCATTTCGTAAAAGCGTAGACCATGAAATGAATTTTTACATTTCAATTTCCATTTCCTCTTCAGTCGTATTCTCCTAAATATTTAACAAGATTGATTTCGCGATTATTTCACGCTTGTGTTGTCTTTAATCTTATTTAGGGTAAATTACTTAGATAGGTGTAACGAAAATCTTGGCTATACAAGTTTAAACAATTTTTTTTATTTTTTTGGAGTTTAGAGCTCACTATTAAAATAAAACAATGTTATACAAATGAAAACAATAGGAAGCTGTGTAGAATCCATGATAATACACGAGCTATGACATTTGTCTATAAGGGTCCTCTACACTCATTACACCACTTTATTTGTAGTCTGTCTCACCCTTGGTAGTGTTTTTACAGGTTAAGTGTTAACCCAAGTTTAGTGTTTCAATTATATCTATATAATTATTTACTATATAATATTGTTCTACGGGCCCTTATGTCAATTTAAATACTTGATTCAATATTTCGCAAACCCGACTCGTCGAAGCTTGTATAAAACATCCATGTTCCGTCTATAAACTTTACTATTCAACACACTCCCTAGTGTGTGCTACTAATATTTTCTTGGTTATAAAGTAACAAGAAGAAAAAAGAGAAAACAACCAGTTTCACCCTTTTTCCCCGCAAGAAAAGTAGTATTTTATAAAATTATATGTAAATTACTTTTGAATATATAAAGATAAAATTAATGATTAGTTATTTAGATATCTCTTAAGTTATTCAACTATTACCTAAGAATCTGTCACAAATATCATCTAATGTAAGAACAAGTTGTTTGAAGTAAATATTTGCGACATGTGCATGTTATATACATGCTGCGTATTAACGTTGTAATTTGTTCAGCAGCAATCAACACCGATACTTAATGAACGGAACCCGGCGCAATTACACTGACACCGCGTCGCTTGACTTTAAACACTGGTTACTATATAATTGCTTGCGGATTAAAGTTATACGGATTTTTTGCCGATTTTCTGTTACTTTTTTGTGGAATTGAGGAAGTCGCGGTATGGTTATGTAGACGCTATAAATGTCTAGTGAGTGCTTATATTTTTCTTAAATTCGAATAGACTTGACAATATTTTGGTCGTCCCGTCAAAAAGATCCGGACGCGTGTACATATTTTCAAAAAAGCCGGGCGCCAAATAGTAATGTTCTAAGTAACTAACGTTAGAAACGTTAAAAACACCGTTGTATTTTTTTTTAATATGTAGATTGACCTAATAAAAGCGACTTACACTGGTAGGCTGACTTGCACTTAGCAAAGAGGCAAGCTTATTTTTTGCGGTTGAGGCAGGAAAACCGTTAGTTTCGAAAAGTGTTATACGGATCGTATACAAAATTGTAAAAAAATAATATTTATAATTTTTTTAAGTCTTATTAACTTAAGTCTATGAAAATTTCATTCACGTTGTTCATTAGTAACGGCACTGCTTTACCATTACACATTACATCCTGTCTTGTTCGTTTTTCTGATTTAAATGAAAATAAATATGTTTTCCATTCATATAGTTTTGTTTATTTGTATAATAATTTAATTCACTGCTTACAACACATCTGGCGCATTTAAATTTTTTACGATACAAATACTAATAATTTTTTTAGAAACTTCACAAATACATCATACATTTATTTATATAATTATTTCATTGGAATAGTGAAATTGATATTGCTGTGCTATCTACGCCTTTATTCCTTCCAAGTAGCTTGACCCGACCAGACCACAGCTGGATGTCGCAGCTTGATTATATGACTCGAACAGCTTTCTCCTTTTTTATCCTGCATCATCGCCATATATAGGCTTTTGCGGACGGGTCATTTTTAGCCGCATTAGATAACTTACTTTAGTTCTCGTAACTCGATCTCGTTTCAATGAGTACGTTAATAAATGTATAACGGCGGCCGATCCTTGAATTGGCCTTATAATGATGCGCCTAGGCATTTTGTAAAACGAAGGCACTTCATGATTTTCACGACGCATCTAGTGAATGGTCGATGACAATTTGTCGATATTCTCAGCTAAACACTGTACTGAACTAAACTAGTGGTGCTGTCATCGCACCTTATTGACGTCATACACACGCAATTATTAGGACAGGAAAGTGGGTCCACGCACCGTGATTTCTTAATATTAAAAAAATATCATCGTCAATGGCTGTACAGCCCTGCGTGGGCCCTAGAATCCTGCAACGCTTTTCTCCATTCCTCTTTGTTTAGCGCCGCCCTTTTCCAATGTTGGAAGCCTAGAGTCTTGAGGTCTTTGGTAACTCTCTCAAGTCACCTAAACTGGGGTCTTCCAATCTTGCGTTTTCCAACTGAGTTGGATTATAAAAATATACCTCAGTATTTTTTTTGTTTTACTTATGTAAAGTTAAAATAAGAAAAGTAAATGTTAATGTTAACATTAACATTTACTTTTCTTATTTTTATATGCCAAAACTATCGACACCTTACACAACATGGCTTGGATATGGCTGATCTAAGATAATAAGTGGAGCAGTTGGGACTTAACTAGAAATGATTGCTTAAAGTCCCAATGTGACTCAAAGCTGTGTTTAGATTAAAACTATTAATTTTCTCGGCCTAATAAGTCAATAAGAAATGCTTAGATGCTTGCATATGAAAATTATACTGTAAATTACTAAATTTCGTTTGGTTATATATTTCTTAATTCTACTTTAAGCTATGTTATTATTGTGTAACACATATTGAAATAAACAAGAAACAAGTAAGGAACATTATTTATTTTATAAAATCAACACATGTATAATGAATACTAAAAGCTCTTATGCTAATATTAAGCTTTTAAGAGCTTTATTTAAACATTTATTATTCAAATATTGCTATTCAGAAATGTGTTCGTTATGTTCCATTAAATAATTCTCTGAGCCCGACCACTGTGCTTAGAATGGGTTACCTCTTAATGAGCGTTATTTCTATTACATATACACATTACCACATAATTGTTTGCTCATCGGCATATGTGTCATTCTTGTACTTAATCTAGGAGTTTTAGTTTGACCTACATTAAAATATTTTATGGTTATGAGAAACATGAGGGTATCGTTGCACATTGGAAAGGGTTATATTTAAATTGTTTTCATTTCCTCGCTGTGGTGAGATGATTCGCGGCGTTAAATTCTGCCACTCAACACACAATGTCTCGGAATCGGGCGGAACGCTTACAATGAACAGTCTTGGCACTGGGTTAGGTTCTACTGCTATGTCAAAAAAGTACATAGCTTATTTTTACATATGTTTACTAAAACGGGACCAATCGTTTTTTTAAGTTATATGTACATAGTTTTTTATTTCATTGTATCAATTTTATTTTAATTACATTAATAACTTCACTGTGACATGAATTTATATATTTTTAAATTAATATTGTTTTGCCATTATAGTTTTCTTAACGCTTATGCTTATTTCTTTTTTTGTTGCAGTTTTATGTTGATTGGACAATGCTTCGTACACTTTGACTATTGGTAAGTAAGATATTATTTAATATATAAAGTTCAAAAAGTACTATCTTAGAATGTGCTGTATTTAATATAATACGTTCTTTGATTTTCACGATTATTACACATTTTGAAATGAAACTATTATTAATATATTTATCGCGTATAATATTGGTATTCGAAAATACATTTTAGAACCCGACGATTCGAACACTTTACAGTAGTCCGCGGTCATAGGTAGACTCATATGTATATTTACATATTTATAGTATTTGTAAGTTTTTTTATACACCGATCTTTTCAGTGCATCCTTAATATTTTTCGATAAGGTTGCCTAGAATATATTACTATTTGGAAGGGACATAGGAAGAATCTAAATATTTTAATAAATTTATTCCAATCTTAGTTTTCCCCATAATTATCAAACTAAGGTTTTCAGCTCTAAAATTTATCCAAATAAAATTGTGAGATGCGAATCGTTAACCATCGTATCCAGGTAGGCAGGTCTCAATTGCATCACAATGGCGCTATTATTTAAATATTGTAATACTTATAATGAGATTAGGTTTATTATTCATAGTAGTGTATCTCACCACCTGAGGCCTACTGGCATCGTTTTTGCTACACGTGATGTGCTCACAAAGTGGTACCGCACCATACCCGTAGTAAAAATACCCAATTAACTGAATACCGTCGTAGTGCAGTAAGAATATTTGTAATAGGCATGATAACTCGATGATTGTAGGTTCAAATCTCACTTTGGGGAGTTAGCTCTTCCATCTTTGTAAATATCTATGATAAATTAAAAACAATCTTTTCTTTCTCTCCCAGCGAAAATAGAAAAGAATTTGAAGAATATACATTACTAAAAATATATTTGTATGTTAGTCGGCATTAATAAAATATCGCAGACATTTTTCAATTAGCCTTGACACATACTATTTTAAGTTTACATTACGGAAGTGCTTTTGAAGATACTAATGCAATTTACTTCTAAGAAATAATAATTTAGCATTTAATAGCAAAGTAAATGCACAGAGAGAAAGAGTTATGTACATATCTAGGAGGCCCGTTCATAAGTAAAATATACGCGTTGCAACGTGTACATAAGTAAAGCCAAAAATATACAATTTTTTATGAATTCAATATATTTATAATTATTTTAAAATATATTATTTTCTATCCTCCTCTGTATAACCAATAATTATAATTAGTTCAGATTTTATACGTCTGTATAATTTTAGTAAAAAAAGTTACACGGAGTTTTCCTTTACATCTTTTCTAGGCAACTGTTTGTCTGTCTGTACACAGACAAACAATAAAGTGTAGTAAATATAGATGAATAATGGGTATATTTCACATATACAAAAATACTCATGTTTTTAAAGTAATGCATTTATCTTTTCAATGAGCCATTGTAACGATGTTTTTCATTATGTTATTAAATAACAATATTCAATAATATGTTGCGCTTAATTTTGCAACTCAGTATGCAATACATATTTCTACATGGACATAAATTACCCAGAACAATATAGCCACCGTTCGCCCTTATTATCGTTGTACGCATTACTTTTCTTAAGATATATCATTATATTCAACGAGAAGAAAAACTTTTGGGCCCGTTTTACAAAAATTATGCAAACAGTGTAATATACTTGATACCCCTAAAGTTTGTATAGACGAAAGTGCAGAGAGTCCAATATTTATTACGTTTTACAGCTTCACGTTTTTTACCGCACAGCAGGGTAGTTAGGGAGAATTTAGTGTCAAGACACTCCGTTCACCACTTTCCGGCTGAAATCAAGACATACAATCAAGACATCGCCATTTAGGCGTAACTCAACTCCGCGTAACTTTGTTATAGGTACCAGTGCGGAGAAATGAAAATATTTTAAATATAATTACTACTCCAAGTGATAATCAAACCCACAACCAATCGTATTTACAGTCAGACGCTGCCCAACTGCGCCAAGATAGCTCTTTTTATGGATATAAGATCTATGATTTACGCAATTTTTACTTATATTGAAATTATACTATTTTAACCGGGTTATTCTCGTAGAAATTATGGTATTCGAAAATACATTTTAGAAAGCCCAATATTTCGAACACTACTGTAGTCCGTAGCCGCAGGTGGACTACGACAGCCATGGTTTTTAATGATAATGATAAAAATGATACATTAGAAATACCTAAAATCAGTAATATAAACTCGAAGACATCGCAATTCATATTAACGTCAACAAATCTCTAGTCATTATAGATATGCTTTTAACCATTATTGTAAAACGTAATCTATAAGTTACTAGAAGCGAGAAGATGGAATGGTTCTAACCACGCTATGTATTAGTGAAATAGTCCGCGCTACAACTTTACTAAATCGAGTGTTAATTGAATAGATTACAATTAATTGAGCTAACTACTTGATTTATACTGAGTAGTCGATGACAGATCTGGGTGATGGCTAATTCGATGCTAAAACCTAATTAAGAGTGACCTAGCGTTGTATATTGCAAACATTGCACTGTCTGTCACACGCCGCGTCGGCTACTTAGTTCTATCGAAACAGTCATTTCTTTGACTTTCTGTTAATAAAGAGTTTTAAATATAGTTATTAGTTATCATTTCTCAATACATAATCGTCTATGTAAAAAAGAAAATAATATATTAGGGAAATTTCTCAAACTATGTAGACTATCGTGTGCCTTTACAGAGCAGATGTCTTATTTATATCTCTTTGTAAATATAAAATATCCCAAAATACTTAATTTCAATTAAAAATATATTTGCTAAGACATTTATAAACATGTTGAATTATAATTTAGATAATACTATTGTATAAGTATTAAATATTTAGACACGCATATTATGAATAACTTCAACACACACAAGGATTCTTTTTATATAACTCGAGGTACATAATATGACAGCAAAGTAACTGCTCGCGTGTGGTCTTAAGAGGGGGCTATAAGGTTCGAATCCGCAGTGTTTTTGCACAATCGCTTTCTAGACGTGCACTGAATAATGAGTTATCGGATAATCTGGTCGCTGCAATGGTCTGGATGCCATTTTTAGATCGCGAACTACTTGTTATATAGGGTTGGCAAATATTGTCTAAGAAACAATTTTAAAAAATATGGGTACGACGTATACATATACGAGGTATACGAGGACATATGGTTTATGTATAAAATAATATAAATAACTTTCTTAAAACTTATTATGCTGGGTTTAAATCAGTGCTTAAGTGTCATATCTATAGAATGGGTTCTTACGCTTGTATTAATATATAACTTCACTAGATATTATTACATTAAACTGCACTTGTGCCTTCGTCTTTAGGATATAACCATCAAGTTCCTTATTATTTTTTTACAATATCAATAAGTTTTTATATTAATCTTTATAAAACAATTAACAATGTTGCCAAACTAATATTACTATAGCTTATCCCGGTGTATTACTTAATGCATATAATATACTCGTAAGCTAAAATTTGGAATAATCTTAAGAGACAACCCTACATACAGGTCTTTAAGATGTTGTACTTTATATGAGCTCATTAGAATTATACCCATTTGACTTTTGATAAGCACCTTTTCACCTGCTTCCATAGCACTCTTTAGCACACTATAATATGGTACCGTTAGTTTTTTCATTATAATAATACATTACAACATAGTTGTGGCTCAGTTGACTTCACCTACTGTACATGACTATTGGAAGTTCGTATCTTACTGTGGGGAATTATTATTTCAAAAATATTTTTATTTATTTGTTTTCGTGGTGTATTTTTTCTAGTTTGGGCGAATGGAGAATATGATTCCAATAAACTTATCACATTTCTTTTTATGTTTAGGTGCGATATTTTAAGTATATTTTTTCAAACCTTAATTTAAGGATATATTTAAATACGTTTACAGACAGTAATCACAGATAACCTAGTGTCGAGACACTCCGTTCTCCAGTTTCACTGTGTTGAGTGGCGGAACTACAAGCCGCGCTTTGTCCTAACAGAGAGGAGAGATTAAAATAATTTAAATATAACATTCTCCCGAGTGGGGTCGGACTAACAAGCAATTGTGTTTGTCCCACTGCGCCATGATGGTCTTTAATTATATATATATAATATAAATACGCTATGTATCTCGCCTAATATAATAATCTAACTGTGTAAAAAGTGCACGTCACTGTTAAGTTAATTGCTTCATTAGCGCCGTGAATCAACCCATTGTCTTTTATTACTAAGTAATTAGTCATCGTTCAACTTAAACAATCAAATCGCTACCTCTATCAGACTACTTGGCACAACGGCAACACGCGGTTATTGTTCTCAATATGTATATTTATTGTAAATATATGCAAACAACTACGAAATATCACATCAATATTTTTTTATGTAATCCATTTGAGTATAAAATGAAAAGTATATCTGGACTTTTCAAACAATCTATAGATAACTTTTTTGGTTTACGACGAAAACAAACTTATATTTCGTTAACTGCGCCACAAATCGCGTCCAAATATAATTGGAGGTCCGCCAGTTTCTAGGGGTTTTTTCAAAATCTAATGTTACACTAATGAGGAGTTTCATCTGCTCACTTAAATAATATTTATATCATTCTCATTAAGTGAAAGTTCAGTACCAACACAGTAACCATTACTTACAATTTCAATTATAATCTGTTACATTCCTATTTCATTGTAAATATAATGATGAACATATTAGCAACTTCAGTATTTCATCTTGTAACTGTGCAGTATTATTCTAGTCATTACAGTGCCTCAACAGACCTGTCAGAAATCATTGTTATCCATAAAGTCGAAACCAATTCGAAGTGACCCATAATGCCTAATGGTCGGCAGATGGAGAGTGACGCAACGTTCCGCTTTCCGCCACCTAATTTAATTGCGGCTCACTTTCACACTGCGCACGCGCACGCGCTAGCTGTTGATTGCCTTTATACCTTGTTTATATGCAAATTATATTTAACTACGGTGTTCATACTTCCGAATAGGAAGGATTGAGAAGGGGTTTCTCAGAACAATAGAATTAACCATATGTTAATATCGTATATAATTTGTAACTATAGTTTTTATAAGCACAATAATTTTACACAATAAATTTGAATCCATATAAGATTGTCGGGACCGCAGTAAATATACCTTTAACTTTTTTTTAAGAACAAAAATAATAATAAATTAAAAAACTATGCCTTAAAAATATATACTTTTAATAAATCACATAAAAAAAGAAACAGAATTGAAACCTGACTTTATTAAATAAGAGAATCACAAATTTAAATTGCTTGAACCAAGTCGTGAAGGAAATCGTTAATATACATAATACGCTGTCGATAACTTACCTGACGCCCGATAACAGGCCTGTAATGTACGCGATAGACGATACACACCATTTTGTTAAAGCTCTCACAGAAACTAACACTAGTGGCTTAAAGTTTAGCTATTGCTAAACTTAGTTTATTATACATTTAAGTTATTTGGTAACAATTTTCTAAAACAAGTCACTTCTTTCGTATCTTTGCTTGACCTTATCTTAAATAACAATCTGGTTTAATAATGAATAAGATTTTCAAATTAAAATAAATAAAATAAAGAGAAAATTTAAATAAAATAAAATTTAGAAAGCATATTTGTCAATTTTCAAGCACCCTAGCAAATTAATGTTAACGACAAAACTAAGTTATAATAAGCATATGAGATTTTCTAACTTTTCTAGGGCATTGGACAATAATTCAAATTACTCGTAGTAATTACACAATTAACAAGTTTAGTATGTAAATACAGGTAAAGCTTACTTGACCGTAGTAAAAAGGCTATTTTACTTAGATACAGGCTTTTTACGGCCTAAGACGGTGCGAAAATTGTATGCAAATTTTAATGAGATATTAAATTTGTATACCATTCCTTTAATTAACTTCAATATTATCTTATTAAATGTCGTTAAGTTCCACCACTCAACACGCAATATTTCAGATACGGGTCGAAAGTAGAGAACGGAGAGTCTCGACACCTATACTACCTTGCTAAGTGGGAAAAAGCGTGAAACTGTAAAAAAAATCTTATTAGATATATTCTATTGTCGCATCTGTTTTTATAGCAGTTAATTTAAATGAATATTCTGCATTAATAAAAGTATAAATACTAAATCCACACCATTTTAAGTCAACTTTGGACTTTGGTATAGTAACGTTTCGTAACGGTGCGTAGTCGCGGCTCCTTGCGCCATATATGGAAAGTGTAATTTAATTAGAAAATATAGCGTGATGTAAACCGCTCTATAAAAATGCTAGTGCACTGCGAGAACTGGAAACGAAAGCGAAACAACTCGCTATCTTAAATGATATTTTCCTTCTCTTGAGGAATAAAAAGAGAGCAGGAGATATAGTATTTTACAAAATTCTGCAAGCAGATTCATGCGTTTTCTCGCACAGCAGGAGCAGGCAGCGAAAACCTAGTGATAGGCCACTCCTCTCTCCTTTTGATCTAGCTAAAAGGTAAAATATTAAAATAATCTGAAATTTAATGGATCTCATTTGTCTTTCCAAAATAATTCAGATTATTAAGTTCAGCGTATTTGACACGGCCACTATTAAGAACTCGTACAAGTAAAAACCTTCTATAATTGTGCTTATAATAGTATATTCAAAAGCAATTAAAGTTCTCATTAAAGTGCATGATTAATTACGAGTAGTGTTCTGATATTTTATATAATCCAAAGCAGTAATTTAAATTAATTACGTGTATGAAATGATTTAAAATTAATTGCAACGATGGCCTTGTGAGTGCCGCTGAGTTATCCGCTAAGAACAATAAACGGAACAATAACTTGTATCAATTAGTAAATGATATATATTAAGGCGATTATAAAGGTTCAAATATTTACGACATATCTGACGATTCTTTGTTCAAATTTATAATTTTTTTGATTCCGAATCATTGCGTGTTCAGGGTCGGAACTCAACGCCGTGCTTGACTCGCAAGAGCGGAGAAATGAAAGTAATTTAGTTGCAATCATTCGCTCGAGTAGGGATTGAAAGCACAACCAACGCGCTTACAATCAGATGCTGTACCACTGAGCCACGATGACCTTAGCTTACTTTGCAAATAAACAGAATATTTTATTCACTACAAGTACAGCTCCTGTTTCAACCTCAATATAGGTAGAGGGAACCCAGTGTTAAAAAACTCAGTTTTTCCTTTTTCATTCCTTTTAAAACGGACAGCGCACGCACAATGCCTCTCTTTGTCTTACTAGAGTGGGAAAATAAAATAAAAATATTATATTATACACACAATCACCCCACAGTCTTTAAATACATTCAGACACTGCCCCATTGTCATTCATTCAGACACTGCCACATAATAAACTAATCAAATTTTAATAATAGATACGGCTTAGAAGACAGTATATGTAACGCGGCCGGCCGGCAGTCTGGCGGGACGATCGCAACCATTAGCATATCGAGTAGTTCTAATGAGAAACAATGAAGCTTTATTGCGTATTGTTGGTTCAGCGCTGAGCTGCATTCATTGTAGGGCCTTGGTTCGTTGACCTAATATTTCTACTTATATTTAAATTGTACACTTTCATTCGCATTTTTTTTTTATTTTATAAAAAGAAAAAGGTAAAAAAAATAAAATGTTTTTATTTACATCCCTCATCCCTCAGTACCGTTCAAGCCCTCTGTCCAGATCTAGAAGAATTTATAATTGTCTGCAAATTTACATCGCACTAAGTAGAAATTTCTATTCGGTTTTAGAACTTTTCAAATTAAATTATTTAACTGATGGCAAATTGCAAAATGCTTTGCTTCGCATTATTACAATCATCATTTGAAAAAAAAAAAGAAATTAAATCGTTCCATTTAAAATATATCAAGTTCCTATTGATACGTACGAGTGTACAGATAACATTTCAAAGTTTTATAAGAATAACGAATACCGTCTTTATATTTTTGTACTACACTTGTACAATAATAATTGAATGAAGTCTATATATAAGCTAAGTTATTTTCATCTCAGACGGTGTAAGCAAATTAACGTACATTGTTATCTCCGCATCGCATAAGTGCAGAGCGCATTTATTAACGCAGGTTTCTACTCGGAACGAGAGCCACTTATGTGCAGACATCGAGCGAGAAAAGAAAACCTTTTCCAAGTTTCCATTGATCATATTCATTTTAAATATACGTAAATATGAGTATTAGTTTTTTATATTTTTTTTATATACTATATAAGTTTATGTATAGCTTTGGTGCAGTTGAAGTAATAGTACTTATTATATACTAAATGGTTGTTAAATAAAACCTTTAGGGGAATTACTTCTCATCTGCAAATAAGAGACTTAGCGTTATATCTACAACGAGTGAGTAACACTAGGTGCTGGGTATACTTTAATAGGTTTTCACCTTTTATCTTATCATAAAAGCAAGATAATTTTCAAACGAAACGAACGAAATTTCAACGTTATTGATAAAATAACAGTCCATCTAGTATATAAGTCCATCAGTCTCTCTGGCAAGGGGACGCAATTGACAAGTATAAAAATTCCCACCGATAAATAACGTGTTCGTTAGTATGTAGAAAAACAGTCGCCCACATGTTATCACCAGATGACGTAATATATTTATTGGTATAAGACCACAAGTGTTTTATAAAAACTACAATTTATTGCAATGTACATATGATTAATTGTAGTTTTAAAAACAATGTACCTACAATATTTATTCGTAACAATAATCATTTATAAGATAAGTGAAGTTTTTTTCAAGAAGAGTTTTATTTTTGTTTAATTAAATTGATTTATTGCATTATTGTATATTTAAAAGACTGTTTACTCAAAAATTCTTTAGCTATTCTGGTTTTTTCAGATCCATGATTCTCGCATATTCAGCGACCCACTTGATGCTTTGAATTGATTCCTAGAAAAACTAAAAGAGGGGGAGAAAGGAGAGGGCAGCCTATATTTATCTCAAGACACAATGTTTTCCATTTTCCACTCTATGCACACTATACAGTGTATGGTGTACGGTCATACACTTCAACACTACCATTTAAATTATGCCGATATTAAAGTTTTGGCATTTCTGACCAAACAATCCTATAATGTAAAAATCAAAATCATTTTCCTTACTATATGAGTACCTACACGAGTCATATATGTATGTATATACCTACACCAAACTTTTGCATTACAAAGCTTACCCGTTTTTGAATTTAATTTAGTTTACGTATAAAAGCTAACTACATACGACATGAAAAGACCCGTAAGTGGGCTATGTTTTAGTATGCAGCGCCATAAAGCGATCTCGGTGTGCTTTCCAAGCGACCAAATAAACTAAATAAATGCGACAACTCGTGTTCATAATGTATAGACATATTGACGTTAGTCTATAGACAACTTCTGTTCATAGCTTTGTACGGAAATCTGGTTGATAGAAAAAAAACTATTTAGACCTTGAACATTTTTGACATAAGATTTTTTTGATTTGGGATCAAATTGGATCCTTTTAAAGAATTGAGAGTGATACATACTCGTAGATCTTCGTCTTTTAATGTTCTCATCTCGTCTTTTAATGTCTTCATCTTTTAATGCTTTTCAACCCATCATACGACAAACATATTTTTTTAGAAAACGCTCTGACCGCTGAGCTAAGCGCTATGCGTTCTAATCAAGTTTAACTATACCCAGAGCAATGTAACGTCAATTAAGGTCTCGGAAAGCATTTAACATCGGTAACAATACTTTTCAATGCACTTTACATGAAAACAAAGCTTTTAATAGAGCCATTATTAAATTCGATTAGAGGCTATTACGTTTTCAAATTGACTTAAATGGTTAGTCAACGGTAGGCATTCATCTAAGACGGCTTGATTCAATTGGGGAGGGCAGTAACTGTTTGATGGAGCATTTCCCCCGACGATGCGTGTTGTGTTGTTCACGAACACACTGTATTGTGCAATTGCTGCGTATCGCAATTTTTTACTATTGACTTGTAATAATAACAGTATATATATATTTTATTGACAATGTCACACACAAAAAAACACCAATAATGTGAGTCCACTGTGGCGTTTATTTAACTTAGTGGTATGGCTCAAACCCCAGACAAACAGTCAGACGAACGAATGATTTATAATATATGTAGATGAATTTCCTTCTCTTTTGACTGGATTTTGCAATTGAACACACTAGGTGCGACAACAAACGCTATGCTTAACATACGTTATCTTATCACTTGACGTCTTCTATGTTACTTTTAAAATGCTGAAAAAAAAACAGTGTAAAAAAACCAAATAATTTAACATTTAGCATAATTATTTTAGTATTTGGCTTGACTCGTTTATTTGAAATTTCTAAGCAGTGCTGCTGTTTTCGGCAATTATTTATGTGAGATGACTGAGGCAAGTCCCCGTCCGGCGAACGTCGCTATCGCGGAAGTACCGAAATGTCTTGCCATTCACTCATTGCTCTCCACGCACTAATTGTTCACAACTTTACAATTTCAAACTTTGCGGCCATTTCATTTGTTGTACTAATTCTTTAATTAAAACAAGTGATCGCTCGATATGATATGGTAGTTTATTTTATTTAAAGTTACGTAGAGCTAGTTTTTTTTGTCATTTGTTTCTTGAAGTAACAAACTAATTCGATTAGTAATCATTTAATGGTAGTCTTAAAAAAAGATAACGCATATGATTTTTTTGTATAATTTTGTTTTGGTTATTATAAATATATTCTGAAATTGTAACTTATTGATTGAGTATCTTAATGAAATTACCATTGGTTGTGGATTCGTTTCCCACTCGAAGGAATCTTAAAGTCTGCCACTCAACACGCAATGTCTTGATTTTGGGCGGAAGGCGGAGAATTAGGTGTCTTGTCTTGCTATGGAGAAAAAAAACGCGAAAGCGTATATATCCATAACAAGCAAAATGTGCAATATTGCAACGTAGAATTTTATGGATTTCTCTCACTCTTATGTATTTTTATTCATTGTATAATTTTCTGTACTTTTGAGTTTTATGACCTTAGCAGCTACGATATTTACCAATTTAACTAGCAGAAACAAATTTAAACAAATATGTACTTATACCATGCTTATATTAAAAATATATACGAAACCTTTTCGTATATTGAAATGAAAACTATACAGTTACTTTCTTGTACGAGTTTTAACTTTATTTTGAATCAGTGTGATGTCTCACTGTAAAAGCGATGGTTGTGGGTTCTATTTCCTCTCCAAGAAATGCTATGTATTCTGCTATGCGGTATAAAGCTGATACAGGTGTTATTATAAAGACAAAAAAATATATATTCTGTATTTACGTACATTATTGTAAAGTATCGAGATACTTTTTTAATAAATACTTAATATGTAATAAAAAATATATATTCATTATACAATATATGGCTCCTAACAAATTCTAGTATTTGCTTCAACTAGCAATTTCACTTTCATAAAAACATTTTATAACAGGTATAACGTTTCACTATGAACCTAACGACGTGAGCTTTTAACCACGCCTATTAGCGTCGCGCCGCAACGATAATGTAGGTATGAAAATGCCTTTATTTTTTATTTGCACGTGTACATTCTCATAAAGACTCGTCAAGTCAATGAATATCGCAAAATGCGATGTCTATCGATGTTCAATATATTTAGTACACTACGGGTAGTATAAAATGGGTCCATTAATAACAAATAAAAAATGACAGAAATGGAAAAAATGGGGAAACTGGTATAAAGATCGAAGGAAGTCGAAGAGACCTCGTGCATTGGGCCAGATGCTTGGTTGATAAGAAGGGAGATAAACAAGGAAAATACCATAAATTTCCTTTCAACATTAAAAAAATTCCATGCTGAGTTATTTCAAAGTGTACCTTTATGTGGCGTACACAAGTGGCGATAAAAATTGATGGCAATGGACCCCACTGATTATGTGATTGATTGGTTTCGTATTGTCTAAAGTACATACAAGTGAAACACCAGTGCGGCCATCGTGACGCAGTGCATTCTCTCTGCCTACTCTGCGATGCGAAAAAAAGCGTGTGGGAAGGAAGGAACAAAAAAGCTATATATGATATGCACATCATATGCTATGCGTAAAATGTAATATATAATTTTCCCTCAATTTTTATTCATTTGAAGTTGTACTTTTTAATTAGGATTAGGATATACATAATTATAAAAACTTGAACGTATTTAAAGATTCTAACGATCAAATTTTTATGCTACAGCTCGAGGCTTACAATCCTAAGTACATTATTCCCTTACAACGATTTACAATATTATAAACCATTTATAAAATAAAATATAATGAAGATATAAATAAAGGTGGACTCATTTCATGTTGCTGCGTTACGCCATTGATGCACCCGTCAATGAAGCGATCACTTCCGGTGCGACAGCTTTCCGGTGGCCCAAATCAAAAGTGGGCAGCGTGTAAGCGTAGTGTAAACATACAAGTAAAGGAAAGAGGGGTTCTTAAAATAGATGAGTAAGAAAGCAATAGCAGGCACAGTGTAATTGTCAAATGCTATATCTGATTCGTTTCTCAATTGCAGAAATGTTCTAAATAAAATCTTTATTCCTGATGTGAGACAACATGCGGCGTTCGGTTTAACCACTTAACAAATATGTAGTAAGTTTTATGGTTAGTAAATATAAATATACATCGTTTTAGGAAGAAAAATAAAAAATAGTCCTGTACCTTCCGAAATTACGTCAAAGTTCACTGAACTTCCATTGCGAAGTTAAGCTTAATATTATTTACGGTGTAATTCCCGGAAACGGGTGCGGGCGTGGCGAAACTCGTAAATAGAAAAGCTTAAATACTTTATTATATGAGTCGGCGGTACTATTGTAAGCCAAGTTCGACAAACTTGCACAAGAGACCAAAACAAACATATTAAAACTTGACTCTGCTCCCTACCATCCGCATCACATCGCACAGTGAGCCCTGCACTGTTTATGCTCCATTTTTACGAGAAACCAGAATGTTTACTTCAGCTATTTAAAGATCTCGAGTACCTTACAAATACCAGCTCTATTTAGATTTCGCGCCCTTTGTTTTCACTTCATAGTTTTAAGTAAAAAATTGTAAATCTTTGAAATTTATATAAGGTTTTTATAATGTTTGGTTCCATGCCTTGAGGTACACTAAAAGGTGAATAATGATTTTTATTACTATTAAAGCAATACATATTTTAATAGTAAAGTTATAAAATAACTTGAAGTATCAGTTACAGCTGTTTACAGTTTCATTGAGACGTGCTTGATTGAACATTATAGTCGGGATTTGATATCCTCCCCCTCTGATTAGGCAAAGGGCGCCGTTCGTTGACGAAGATATGATATATTGTGCATCAAGCGGACTAGCTAGCTTACAGTTTATTTTTAACTGGTTTCAAAAACATTACCGGCTTTATACACCCCGCTTTTAATAAAGTCTAAAGTCTGTTACATGATTGAACAACAATTATGTTAAGAATTAATTTCTATATATAAAACGAAGAGTTGTTACTGTGTGAATAATAGACTACAGACTGTAGAAAATAGAAAATCGGAAGTTTACATTTTATTGTCTACGCAAAGAAAATTGAGGACGACTACTAGTTAGTACAAGTATTAAAATAAAGAAAATATGCGAGTGCAGTCGGATTGGATAACTAGTAGAATAAATTATTCCATGACAGCTATGACTCAACCATATTTTCATGGTGCTAATACCATGACGAAGTACCCAACGGTAACTCAATCGCAATGAAAGCGTGCGGCTTCAGTCTGAGCGGCGAGGAGCGGTACTCCACCGCAACACTGATACGGATACGGCTATACGATACTGTTTTCTATTGTAATTTGCAATATTTAAAGTTCGATGCTATTAAATTAATATATTACTAGTAGTAGTACACGCGATGGCTACTGGTTTGAATAGCAGAGGCAAAATATTTCATTCAAGGTGAAAATGAGACGAGATTATGCCACAATCTTCTATGACTTAACATCTTATAAATAGGTAGAAAGTATAAAACAAACTATCGTAACGTCTTACTAAGTTCTTTGGATGTGGCTACTATAAGCTACTATTCCTATATACTATAGATTTGAGTTTATGTAAGTTTATTTTATATAAAAAAATATAGCTTACAAATATTTTCTCTACGAAAGGTTTTTAAGAAGGAATAATTTTATTCAATTAGAAAGTTTTTATCTTAGAAATACAATTAATATTTGCTTCATCAAAAAGCTCATAAGTCGCCACAGGCCAAAGCCGGTGAGTCCGTTTAGCTTAACAAGTTAATGCAACAACACACTATGCAATGCGCTGTATTGTTGGATTTCCTGTCCACTTATCAGGACGCGTCCTCCGCTAGTGCTCCGAGTTCGCTGACCGGACCTATTGAATCACGTTGACAAAACGCCAATTTGCACATTTAGTTCTTTTTGTTCATATTTTCCCAATAGCACAATAATAATACCTTATTATAAAAGTTTTTCCTAAAATACTCTCTTTCAGGTTATTGAAGGTTTCATAACAAACATACCTGACTTCTAC
The DNA here is from genome assembly GCA_038994665.1 of Podotricha telesiphe. Taxonomy (NCBI): domain Eukaryota; kingdom Metazoa; phylum Arthropoda; class Insecta; order Lepidoptera; family Nymphalidae; genus Podotricha; species Podotricha telesiphe. The sequence continues at coordinate 49,261 of JAOYRR010000426.1, read as the reverse complement.
TTATTAAATATAAATGTCCCCTTTTTTAAATTAATTGGTAATATCGAAGTCCAAATTCTGTAATGTAATTTGTTCTCTAATGTGGGAAGTAGTTATATTAATTAATAAAGATATGAGACAATATAAATTATAGTTAACTTTGTATGTTTGTAGTATATTTATTAAGAGTTTCCATTCTTTTGCATTCATCCACTCTATTCCATGTCGCATTCTAACCTTATATGGAAAGTAAAGTATTTTAATGAAGGTTTTTAAAATGTTCAATGTATAAAAACGAAAAAAATTGTAACCTAACCATAAGTTTCCGATTATTAGAAAAACCTCTTCAGCCTACCAAAGCTGATATTTATCATGACATAAGAAGCTTAAATCATTTGTTCGATATTTCGTCTTCACGACCGTCGTCGCGTGCTCTACGACATTGCCTATTGTACAGATGTCGTCGATATACAAGTAACGATGATTTTTATGATATTTCATGCACCGCGGGCTACAACTAGTTAATAAAATAAATATATAATGATATTTATTGCAAATTTGCATATATCTTTCCGTTTACTCTAAAATGCTGTATTTTCCCGTTACCGTAGGAATATCGAGAAATCGTCGACGAGTGTAATTATTAATAATCAGTAAAATATGTCCATTAATATTAATTTTTAAAATAATGAACATAAATATATTGGCGAATCATATTATGTTCCATCTTCAGCCCAAATAAAGAACAAAATAGTATTTTAAAGAAAATGTTTCAGTTTCTCAAGTTTTGACGTCTAGATAGTGACAGCACCTACTGGAGGCGGGAGCACATATTTGGAAAATGTTGTTGATTCGTGCAGTTATGTAATTACAACTATATGCTTAAAAAGAAAGTGGGAATGGAACCCATAACCATTGCGCTTGGAGTCAGAAGCTGTTTCACTGTGCCACGATGGCCTCATAAATTGCATTAAACATTAGTCCTTCATGTCCTCAACGAGACATATGTGCATATAGACGTACGGTAGATAGAGCTTAGAACTTATAAGCCTTAGCTACTGTATAATAATCGCAAGACTTCCTCATTCTCCATAAGATAAGCTCGCACAATGCGGAGTGCGTTGCCCCGGACAGGACAGGACAGGCGGCGGTGGCAGGCGGACCGCGCCTGGCGACTAGCCTTAATTGAATAATCTCATTCACTACCGTATTGCACTTTTGCAGGCCTCTTTAGATGCATGCCTATGATATTCGCAAAAAATGACTCAACCCCTTTCAGTTGCTAGGACTATGTCCTTATATAAGAGCAGTAATTTTGGCCCAGTGGGTTGGTGATAGGTTGTGGATTTAGTTTCTTTCATAGAAATATTGATGACTCATTGCCTTAGTCTATGTTAAAAGTTTCAAACAAATTTTAATGTATCAGATTATCTAGACACACGGTAGCGTTAAGCGAAGAATATTTTTTTAATTAATTCAATGTATTTGTAATGTATTAATATTTAAATAAAACTTTTTACCCTCCATGTTCATATTAAGTTTGACGATGCCAAACTTCCTACTCTGTTCGCACAATTGTCTTAAAAAGTTATTTCAAGTTTTTTCCAAAATTTTCCCCTGCACGTAGGTATATAATATAAATATACCCACAGTCTGGTTAGACAAAATATGTAAGTAACACTAAATATCGCTAAGTTGAGTAAAAACCAGATAACTGGATGCTGCGTCGATAAGTTTTACTTGTCGACCACCTCGTATGATGTTAGAGATGCGCGAGAAAAATAAGGGTTTTTACGATGATTTAACCCAGTATAAATTGTATTGTAATTGTATAAGGAAATATATAAATTTTTTAGATCGGTACCTAAATTACATATATGCTTATACTTATAGATTTAAGTACGCGAACATCTGTCACCATCTTGTTTCACATTGATCAGAGATCATTGAGAAGTGTGAGAAACAAAATAAAACTATTGAAGAGCTAAGTTTATGTCTCAGTCACATGTTCGTTTCTTTTTGTGCCCATATCCTTTGTCGTCATTTATCAACAATAATATTAATTATAGTAATTTGTTAATTATAATTAAAATTATTAAAGCTTCATCAATTCAATGACATTCATTATTTGTTTTATTTGATGAATAAAGCATTTTAAACTTGTTGTATATCATAAAAGCCATGATTAATAAGACATGTTCGAATCTATATAAACTAAATATAATATTTATTATACCGTCACGATTCTGCTTCTTGTTGGGTTGCCTACCCTAGGAGAATATAGGTTGAAGAATCCGTTTTTTGAATAATATTTTGTGAACGTTGAACAGGATGGAAATCGAACTTACAATCATTGCGCATTCAAAAGCTAATTTATTACTAGCGACCCGCTCACGGCTTCGCCCGCGTGATGGCGACATCACAATCGGTTACGTCTCAGAGAGGCAGACAGAGTTACTTTATAATATTAGTATGGATATTAGCGTATCAATACAAAAACTAAAAAAATATTCATTGCGCTTGTGTAAAAGATTGTATGTAGTAAGGATAAGCTTTAGACAAGGAAGGCGACCCTTGAATATAAGGCCTATATATTTTTGATATTATGAGTTCAGAGGGGTCTTTTATGAGTTTCCTGTTATGGATCATAAGCGATATGAAATGTAAGAAAAATGGCTTTTATTATTGGAACTTTCTATAATATTGAATGATACGAACTTTTGATCGTTTATCAAAGTATATCCGCCCCTTTTGAAATAAAACGTTTATTTGCTAAATTATTAGATACTCGACAATTTCAAATAAAATGGGAGAATATTTGTATGTTTATTGTGCGTTTCCTCATTTAGTTAGTGTTGGTGTACTTTTTGGCTTTTGTTTCACAACCCATCATTTAATGTCACTAAGACGCTGACAGAATATATTAAGTTACCCTAACTGCTCCGCAAAATGGGCTTCAAAACATTACTCAAAAATATTCGATAAGATGAGCTTTCGTTTGGTAGAACCTTCGTTTTTATATACCAATGTTAAAAGAACAGTGTTTTTTGATGACATATAAATGTAGGTACAATTACAAACACGTCGAGTTTCGTAATAACCCTTTAAACAGTAGCGTGAGGACAGATTGCAATTTGCGTAAATGGAAGTTCTGAGACATATGCTCAACTTGACCCATTCGCGTACGCGTGGGCGACCGGCGCAGTTGTCCAAAATCTGGAAAATGCAATCGATATTGTCCTTTATAGCTAGCATTATAAGGGCGAAAATGCTTTATGTCGTGGATAGGGTTTTATGTTCTACCTTCCAATGTTGGTGTACCTTTGATTGACGTTGAAGAGCTGCTAACTTCGCTTCGACTGAGCCCTTCACATAGCGACGTATACAGTCACACGCGTAGGCGTTATGTTACAATACATTATTATATATTACTAGTGCCTTTAGTATAGATTATTATTCTCAGAATTGTTTATTTGAATATATAAGTAATATGATACATGTATAAAGAAACACTGATTTCAGAATGCAAAATATTGGTTTCAATTAGGCATTGATTGTTTTTTTTTATTTCTTCGATTGGATCTAACACATTTCACTCTGTTTAGACTCCGTCATCCTAAGAGCCATATCTGTAAAATTGTCCAAGGATAATGCGTGTTACAGGAATTGTAAAGAAAGAAAGAACTGTTTGATATTAAAAAGATTAAGAGAATATTAAAGATTTTTCTTGTTTTTTTTAATTTCACGGACCTCCACAAGCTATTGGATAGGCCAAAATAATCTAGTGTTAAGATACTCAATTTTCCAAAATAATCTAGTGTTAAGACACTCAATTTTAAGACAAACATTTCGTACTGAGGGGCCTCACAGCCGCGCTTCATCTTATCTGAGTGGAGGAGTGAAAACTATTTAAATATGTTCATTCCCTAGAGTGGGATTTGAACTCACAACCATCTAAAATCTAATGTTAGCCCCATTGCATGACCGTGTAAGTTATTGCACTTCTTATAACTAAACTGTACAAGAGAAAAACCCGAAGACTGAACGAAGATTTACTGTAATGCATCGCGTCACGCTACTGCTATAACTTTTTGGTATAGGTTTTTTTTATAAATAGCGTGATTTCATTCTATTTATTTGATTGATTGGACATGATGTGGGTGGGTTCAAATATGAAAGTTTACTAATTATTTTCTTTTCCTTAGACTAAATGAAGCGCACTATTAAGTTTCGTTACCTAATAGGCAATTTCTTAACAGGGACTGAATGTGTCAGTGTCAAATGACAGTGATTTTTCTATAGGTTTTCCACGCTATATAACAGAGCAGTACTAGCACGAATTTTAATGAAAAGAATACAAACTTCCGTATTCTAGTATATTTTAGTTTTTGTTGTGCTTTAGTCGTAAAAAGTTTGATTCTAAAAGATTAGAAAACCTAAAATACATTACACGAACTCATCATGAATGTACGCGAATTATCCCGCCGACTGCAATTTGACTTGTGTAGTGTACTACAACGTATTGTATGCATTTTTATGGCAGTACGAGCACACGATGAGCGGTACCGACGAGCCGGTCACGCGCCGCGAACAATAAGGCTCACGAAACTATGGAAATCTACATAAATATTTGAATATAAAAGAGGCAATGTCGATATCGGGTCGTTTTAAGAATTTTTCCTTTTTTTAGATATGTGCACTAGTAAATAAAAATACGAATAATCAACAAGAACAAGAATAATAATAAATAAAGTATGCATAAAAAAATGTTCGTGGAAGCAAACTCTTCATATTAACTTACAACATAATCTTCGAAGAGCATATTTTCACAAAACATTAGTAAGCACGTTAGCGACTTATCTAAGGCTCGTAAATTTTGAAACGATCTCTATAAAACAGATCCAATCTTGCCACGCTCTCAGACGTTCGTATATGGGCTCGAGCATGGCCTGTGAAGTCGCCGCCACCCGGCGTGAGACGCTGCGGGTTCAAGGTTTCATAACCGGACCGTACTCTGGGCCAAAGCGATTATATTCTAAGCTATTCCCATGACAAATACTTGCAATATACCGATTTCACGCATTTGGAAAGCAGTTTAGGAGTATTTTATAAATCCAACAAGCTGATATTAATAAACAGTTAAAGAGCGTCGTGAAAAATTTCATCGGCTAATAATAAACATGTTGGACTTCCGCTAAACTGACTAAATATAGAACATATATATATCATACTTTACGCATTTTGCGAAAAAGGCAATTAAAGCAACCCGACGCCGCCCTGTTTAATCATATCGGAGTGACACGATCGCGATCATTCAAACATATAATGCCATTATAACATCTATAGAAAAATCTAATAACAAAGTGCATCAATCAAAGGCTTTCTATTAAATTAAACTGACAGATATTTGGAATCCAAATCTATTGTTGTAAATAATTCATTGTTTTTATGTCATTATATTTAAACGTGCATAATAAATTTCAATTATGAAATAATAAATTGAAACGTATTTTGTATAAGAATTGAAAAGGTAAAATTATTTCGTCTTCGAACAGCAACAAGTTCTTCTTAAAACAGCGGTTGTCTCATTATTCCCTTTACCTGTAAAGCGTAAATGAGCAGGCAAACTTATAAAGCCTTGTATTTTAATTACATATTTAACAAATAACCTTCGGCTCGTCATTAGTTTCAACGTCTCTAGTAATTTAAATCGGTATTTAAAATCCGTTGTCATAATGCTCTGGCAGTTCTTTTGTCCAAGTCAAGGCTGTGACATCTCCAAAGTTAATAACGAATTATTGTCGATGTTTATTTCCAAGCGTAAGTTCCACTTTCCGGCGCCTAACGCTTGCTAGACACGATAAATTATATGGGTTAATGTATCTTAATAGGTAAAATAATTATTTTAGTGTTGTTGCTTTTGAGATTAGTAAAAAAATCAATAACTTTCAAGTACACAGTTTTCTTTAGATTTATTAGATGTTTAGTTTCTATGGACATATATAATTAAGTTAACTTAATATGCCGTTTTTGTCAACAGACATTGGAGCCACCATGGCTTATTACCGCTGCGGGCCAACAGCGATCGGAAGCCGCGCTTCCTGGTCGGTGACCATGGAGTCCAAGCTGGACCGCATGAACTACGACAGGATCTTCAACGCTTTCGAAAGAACGAACGCCTTTGAATACGTGAGGAACACTTTCGAAGGCAAGCAGGAGGAAAGGCACGTGGGACACGGCGATATAGTAGTCAATAGGAAGATGTCCAGTAGTTTTGAGAGGGCGGACTGTGCCCTCGCCGCGCAAACTCCGTGCGATGATGATGAAGACTTCTATAGAGAAAAGATTTTGTACTCGCAGGCGAGACAACTGTTTCCGTTACAAGAGGATCTTGCTGATTGGATTAATAAAACTATAGGTGAGTGTTAACTTTACTTTATTATATTATATTGATAAATAAATGTATTAATTCGTATTTGATCACAAAGTCAGTAGAGTTTAGTTAGCCTTATACTTGTCTCAGGTTAATCAAATCAAAATAGATAAAAGTCACGGTATAAACAATAAATATGATATAAATAACGTATTTAAAACCTGCGTATATTTAGATATTATTTAACTAATACTAATAACATTTCCCCTTAATCAATTAACAAAAGTATCGATTAATATACGAAACACCTATGTTTATTAATTAAATATTTACTAATTTATTTATCGGTAACAAATGTAAATTATACATGCGTTTGATTAAAATTTACTTTTTAAGTTACCAAATGTTATCGGAACTCATTAACGTTAACAAAATCTAGTCTAAACGTATCTAATTAAAATATCGGAATAAAGAATAAAAATTAACACGAAAAGTGCAATCTAGTCCTGTAGCCCTCCTCTAAATATATAAATGTCTTCGATCACTAAAGAATTGAAATGTATGATTTTAAATGGATGTATGTAATGTAAATTCCACAAAAATAATATAAGTTAGATGGATATCACTCATGTAACCTCGTATATTTGGTCCAATTAAAAGCTATACGACCACAGCCCCCTATGACGGATTGCCTACATTAAAATCATTCTTAAATTTTATATCACTTGGTATTTCAATATCAGATGCATGATGCATTTGCTCTAAGAATTCTAGGTTAAATTCTATACGCATTGCCTTTACATAATGCTCGTTAATGGGCTTAGATGCAGCTACGATGCAATCACTGACGTATCCGTTAGTACTACGACGTGAATAATTATATTGCCTTCACTAAGGTTTCATTAAATTGCACAGCGCAGCCGTCACTACATCAAAAACAATAATACAAAGTATGCTCAAAATTTAAATAACATTGTTATAGCTTTTTTTTAACATTTTTTTAAACTAAGGAAATTGAAAAAGATATATTTAGCAAACGTATAAAAAAAGAAATTCTAGCTTTCACGCGTTATTTTTAGATTAGAATGACTTGAGCGTTATGGATTATAACAAGAATAGAAAACTTTAATAAAGTATCTTCGTGTCGCATATTTCATTTAGGCTGAATAAAAACAGTTTGAATAATAAACCTCTGCGCGGGAAATGGCGGAGAACAGACTAACGTTTGATTCCAGACTTTCTCTGCCTTGCAAAGTGCAGAAGTATATATTATACGATTGGTAGTGCGTGTCATATTTATTTTATTATAAATGTACAAATGTATTTCTATAGTATTTTGATAAACGAAATGTTGCACTTTTCTCAATATTTTTTTTGTCGAATTGTATACAAAAATACATAAAAATATTTTCTCTAATAAAACAGCTTTACGCTTATTCCCGTATAGAAAGGTAGTCAAGACTCCATTTCTCACTGTGTTCTCCACTTTCCGGCCGACATCGATACATTGCGTGTTGGCGGGACTCAACGCCGCGCTTTGTCGTACCAGAGCGAGCAAATGAAAAGAATTTAAATATAATCATTACAGGCTATCCCACTGCGCCACGAAGACCTCAATGGCCTTCCTTTCATACATTATTTGCCATATTATATAACGATTTAACAATTCAAAGTGGTATTACGTAAAATTTAAACAAAGCTCCATTAACCTGTATCCTAGTAACAAAGAGCTAATCCACTATAAATAATAAGGAAGGATGAACAAGGAAGTCTAGATATTGATATGTAAGTGACATTAACGTAAGGCAGGCATTATAGGCGTTCGCGGCGTCCTTTGAAAGGTCGTCAACATCGCTAATTATACTGTCATACAAATGCGATGCAAGACGTATGCTATTATAGTATTGTGTATGGGTTGACTCAGTATACTTCGTAATTACAGCGTTTGTAGAAAAGAACGTAACTATGGGATTATCTTTCCAATATTAATGTACCTAAGCCTAATATTCTATTCTGCAAATTTAAAAATAGTAAAAAAATTTTGCTGATCCATGCAATTTAATAAATAAAACAATATCTGCGTCTCTGTCTAACATTACAAATGCAATAAATATGATTTTTTAAACCATCATCAACTCATCAATAAGCAAAATATCTTTACCATCATACAGTATAGTAAGTAGTACCACCAGTGATTTTACGAGTTTCTCCGTCCTGAATCTTGCGGATATGAACTGACTGCTCTCGATCGTGCCTGTACTTACTTACCTGTACTAAGGGGCCTTAATGTAGCGTTTTGACGTGTTAGTTTATGCGTATTAAGCATATTTTTTGTCCTTGTAATATGTTCAATCAAACTTACAAGTGACCTAACTTTCTTTGCGTAGACTTTTGCCGTACTATTTCCGTTTACCACTACCACTCGTTGCCATCATAGATAAGACCCAACATTTTACCGTTTTACCCCCCAGCTTATGTTATATATATAACATGCAGAGAACAATTTAGGCTGAGACGTCTTTACCGTATATATATTAGTACCCAATTACCGTTAATAGTATAGATGATGTCTGAGTTCCATCAGATGCTCCAGATCTTGATTTATGTACATAGACCAAAACAAACGTTGCGCTGCCACAGACACATAGCACTGTAAAAATGTAACAATGATTTCTATTTTTAAATCGGTTGCTAATAATAATAGCACATGGCAATTATGTCAGGGCTCCATATAAGCACGTGTTTACTCATCAACAAGTGCTCTGGCAAGTAGTGGCGCTGGCGGGAGTTCCGTGGGTGGGCTAATGAATGGGCTACTGCGCGTTATAAATTGTTATCAATTAATTCTGCATATTATCATACATACTTTTAAACGTTTCATTTGTACAATTTATGAACATAAAATGTTATCCATTTGGTCGCTGATAAGTACACAGGTGTCTAGATTTATAGCTATTTTCCAAACATAACATAAATCCTTGAGTTGAGTCTAATTAAAATATACGGAATATTACGAGTCTATTGCACATTGACTAGCGGAACCCAATGTCGCATAATGTCTAACCAGACAGAGGAAATGAAAATATTTTTTATTATTACCATCTTAGGCCATCGTGACCCAATTTGACTTTCTTCTATATATTTACATTTTTCTCAAGCTATCATTCAAGTTCCTAATGTAGTGAACATGCGTTAATATCAAATCAAGAGACATTTGTTTATTTATACACATTCGGTAGTACGCTACCGATGGCTGAAACGTGCCCACTTCCGGTGCAATTAAACGCTCCGCTGACGTCGGTCGAACGCCGAAGCCCGAACCTTTCGTTACGGTTACCTATGATTTAGCATAGCTCTTAAGTCTTGATTGACCCGTAAAACAAAAGCTTTTTGAATACATTATAGCTTTTAAACGAGCTAACTTCCATGAAACTAGCATTTAATGGAATATCATTGTCCTAAAGTAAAATTTTATAACAGAAACTTATCTATACAAATAAATAAAATTGAAGTGTCTGTTCGTAATATTAAGATTGATCTACATATACCAAAACAAAAATGTCTTTGCCTTTGTATGTCCTGTCTGTCATTTGTTTGTTCCGGCTAATCTCTGCAACGGCTGGACTGATTTTGACGAGACTTTCACTGGCATATATTTGATGAAATAAGGAGTAATTTAGGCTACTTTTATTTTAGAATTCTTCGCGGACGGAGTCGCGGACACAGCTAGTTATAAACAAATATCGATTTAACGTTTGATAATATTGTGGAATCATTTAATTGCCTAACAATTTATTTAGTATAAACGTCCCTATCCTGCTTTCAATTGGTAACTTCTAACTGGACTATTTATGACTGGACTACGTCATCATTGAGTGTTACAAGGTAATTCTTATTTCGTCTGACACATTGGACTCAAATTTTAATTGTTAAACACATAAATATACCAGTTAAGTCCCAATTGGTATTGTCGTGGAAGATGAATTGTCTTAGACATACCAGTAACTGACTGTAACAATCAGTCTTTGTTATATTGCATGCCATCTACGACTGAAACAAATGAAACGTTCGTTTGTGTTCAAAATAATTGCTTGTATATTTTGAAATTATTTATTTTACTTATTTTCTCAAATCTTGACGTGATAATTGTTTTTCGAAATAAATGCAAAATAACAAATATTCCCATTGCCTTTTTTCATAATGGACTTGGCGACAGAATTAATGTTCGCAATTGTACCTATATTATACACATGGCCTATACATAATAGTATATCCTATTATAACAATATAATCTAAATTGACCCATTTTATTATTTTCTCCAACTCGTCAATAATTGTACACTACAATTATTTTAACAATATCAGACAGCAACACCTGTCATAGACAAGACTCGCGTCAAGATAATGCGCATTCCCTATAAATGGCATTACGTTGATTGTATTGCAAGCGCACAGCACGCACTAGGGACAGCAGGCACGAACCTAATGCGACACAAGCCACTTCACTACCGTAATTGCTCTGTTATCGTGATACCAATACCAGTACCAGTGTCACGTGCGTGCGGTCTTAGGTCGGTGGTGGATCTGGGACAAATTTCTAATATTGGTTTTTTAGTTTTTAAGATACACGAAGTACCTACCTATAAGTTTGCAGGCGATGTGAAGTAGTGTTATTTAAACTCGAACGAAATATATTAAAAATATATTTTATATAAATAAAGAGTATCTATTCTATGATAATAAATATACAGTCTTGGCTTAACGTTACACATTCTGGGACTTACTTTCTACTGGAAGACGTGTAAAATATTTGAAATTCATTACGATTTTTGTATGATTTGTAATAAATAACATCTGTGACGTTTGTCCAAAGCCTAATCAATATATCTTATAATTTACTGCATGAAAATCCACCCGCTTCCTAGCTATTAAAGTGTTCAACTTCGACAGCTATTATTCAAAGACACAAGCACTTTGGTAAATAAACATTATGTACAATATATTTTTTACATACTAGTATGATAGCAGCCGTAAAACGTGAGACTATACACGACAGTCCCGGGTTGAGATCTCTATGAAGAAATTTGGATCACAATTATATTTAAAATATTTAGACTATTTCCATTTGAACGACTTTCTGCACGGATTCATAAAAATGACTCAAATACTACTTTGCGTGTCATAAATATCGACGTTCACTTTTCGTAGCTTGACAAGTTTGTAACGACTTGAACCCACAACCAACCAAATATTTTTCAATATTTTCATAAAATAACCTGAAGTGATTTTTTTCTAACAGCGCGTGAAGTATTTAAACCTTTTAAGTAACTGTCTTTGTATGAAACCTTGTTTATCATTTTATAAAGTAAAGAACACATTAGTAAGCCTTACGCACATATCGCTTTCTTGTCTCCAAAGACCATTTAGGCAGTTAAGCCAATAGTCACGACGTCTCATTATACGTCGAGGCCCAATTACCCTCGTGCTATATCCTCGGAACAATCATGGAAGTACAAGCAAATTGGAACCTTACTATAACGATATAGGAGCTATAGTTGGTGGTTTCAAAGTTAATAAGATAATAGATTACGATTTAGCGCATTGTTTGATGTTTTCACGCATCGTGACGACTGTCGGTGAGATGTTCGTATTGATGATATTATATAGTCTTGCTGCAAATATTCTACTTTTTGGCTAGTAAATAAATATATTAAATACGAGATGAACAACCACCTTGTCAGCTACAAATAATATACCTGTGAGCTTCAGCCTTAGTTATGGTAGAGTGGGCTAGGTGACTTTATGTTTAGTAATTCTTTTGTATAATCATCATCATCGTTATCATTATCACCAGCAGGAAAAAGGCCACTGTTGGATAGGCCTGCTAAATGGAACGCCATTTTGATCGGTCACCGGCCTGGATGAGGGATGAAGCAGTTTTCTGCAATTTTGAATTTTGATTAATAATATATAATATATATAATACATTTACATAAATGTAACGAACTATTAATATCATTAGTTTCGTTTCAAGGATCAACCTTCTTCAGCTTGTAAAACCAATTTGCTATACACAAGATACACACAGTATGCAAGTGTGTGGCTCAAGTGCACACTCTATCACTTCCCTCTTCTAATTTTATCAAACAACAATTCAGCAAGATCAAAAGTGATCAAATATGGCGCCGGTGCTCAGATACTTTTAAGTACTCTCTGAGATAAGATGATAGAATATAATTGCTTTAAATTTTTAATTTTCACCGATAAATTTTATCAAATAATTTCATATTACTTGAAAATGAATATTCAAGAACTTTGGGGTGCCGATGCCACGTCGGGACGTGGCGTGTAACTAGACCGGGGAAACGAAAGTATATACCTACAATTGGAATATAAGTATTAGATACTTTAGTTCAGAATATTCAAAATATTTTGTATGTTAAACATTGTAGACACAATAGAGATAAGAATATAAATATTATCTACAAAAAACGTAGAAAGTAAAACAACACATGGCCAATGTTTAACAAACCCTTAATTCTAAATTAAATGTACAGCATCTTAGAAAAGTGTTACAAAAATAATTATTAAACAAACAATTGTATACTCAGAAATAATAGTAAGGATGACTTCATTTAATTTAAGCGAGACATTTGGAACACCTTTAACAGGCAAATTAGGGACAAGAGGTATTAATGTTGAAAATTCCGCCCACTCCCGACTCCTGGCCGACGTTCTAACCATAGAACATGCTTATTAACTCATGTAACAATGTTTGTATGAGTATCCGCCGTTTTAATCCTATTTGAGACTGTTTGCTTATTGGCTGTTACATAATGTGTGAGAAACCTGAAACCAGCTTCCACTTGATGTCGTTCCAGTAGTAGCTTGCAGGGATAAAAGCTAAGACCCCGAATCGTGGCAAAGTTGTATTTGGACCCATAAAGTTCAAATTCCAGTCATAAATTGTTATTTTTCAACATTTTTCATATTCGTAGTTTGTATAGACAAAAACGTTTACAGCCACACGAATTTATACTAAATTCGCAAAAAGTTTACAGGTAAACTAGCTGTGTGATACTGATAATGATAGTGATAATGATACTCAAGTCAAATGTCAAAGTATACTCAGAAGAAAGTATTTATATTTAAAGAGTCTATCTTAAGGCATAACTTAAAGAAGAGAATTTAGTTTCTTACAACTTGGTTCTCTGTGATAAAGTATAAATAAATAACTTCGTTGAAAATATAATGCTTTCCGCTCAACACTTCGCTATAACTTATAAGGCGTGAAAAATTATATTATAATTGAGTAACACTTACTCATAACTGCGAAAGTTATTATGCGGGAGTTTCGAGTACATCCTGAATCCTATTTGCGAAGTACCGCTAGAAACTGCGGAAGGATCCGTGACTCATTATGTAATACTTATATTATAATACAGCATTGAAAGAACACTTATGAATATTGTTATTGTATTCGGGACATGAATATAGAATCACGGTAGGGCGTAAGGAAAAAGAGACCTCTTATAAAATTATAATTAAAATATTTATTGTTATTTTTATGAATTGAGTATAGGATATTTAATTACGTACAAACAACTGAACGACTTTAATGAAACTCTAGCTAACTAAAAAACTCTAGCTGCATAAAGTTAATAGTTTTGAAACACATATAGATTATTATAACTGTACTGTAGTTTATTTATTAATTTAGATTCATCGTTGACTTAAATATTAAATAAAATACAAATTAAAACTATAGATTAAATCTTAAAACTGAATGCATCATCTTTAAGATGGATACAGCATGCAATAATATAAAAATTTGTAATCCAAAACAATATAATATTCGCAACTATCGATGATACTACTACGGTTATTAAATATAGATTGTATTTATCCATAGTAAAACATGCCGTTATGTAGCAGACGTTCTATGACTGTAATTCACTTGCAACGACAAAATCAGACCGTTGCAATTACATACAAATTATAGACTAAAGTATAAATCCGCTTCGTCTCATCGTTTGCGTCGCGTTTATATTATAACAAAATTTTGAAGCTAAAGTTCCGTTGGTTTCGTTGGTTCGTACCAATTTGCCACATTGTTCACAGCTGTATAGATTATTACTTATTTATATAGTTGACAATGGCTTGAAATTATTTTATAAATTATTAACTTTGTGCATTTAGATGTTATTAATGACCTTGGGTTTGATTCATGGCTTTGGGTTGATATTTTAAAGAAAGGCAAAAATAGGCGCGTATTTAGTTACAAAATTACAGCAGCGAGATATGTGTCCCAGGATCAGTGATTAGAGGTAGAATAATTATAATGATGACTTAATGGCAGCTTATCATGCTCATGGACGCACAAAATTTGTTATATTATGTAGTTTATACTATGTGTGTTTAGTATATTAGTTTACTAAACAAAGTAACTCTACTAAAGTCGTGGCAAAAAGAACAGATTTTTTTAAATGTCAATTCGATTAACGATCTATGTTTATAATATAGATTTTCTCCATACAACATGAGATTGGCGAAATGACTTAAGCTTTACTGGCACGTCCGTAGCGCCATAATTGAAGAAAAACCGACGGATATAGCTAATATTTTAAATATCGATTAAATTACATATTTTACAAAGAATTAATGAATGCATTTTTATCTTCAATCAAAATGATAAACATTTTTAAAAAACATATGAATATTTGAACTCAGCGAGATTTAAAACCGCGCCTGTTGGAAACCGCCCAAGCGTTCTGACCGCTAAGCCATGATTCTTATACGCATTTTTAGAACTTATTTTTGTGGTTAATAGAGAGATTTTACAAATTTTTGTTACCCAAAGATTATTAGGCAAGAGAGAATGCTATTTATTCAATATTTGTTCCTGAGTGTGTGAATAACACTTTAAACATGAAAAAATAATCAAAGTGATTTTGGCATTTGGCAATTCTGAGAAAAAAAACGGCTCCATCACAATTATTCACTTGATGGCAACCTTCCTGTCTCGTGGATGTTTATTCATGCGGAGGCTTCGCGTACTTTTTACTGAAAAAACAATACTTTTCGCCGCAACCGGTTATTATTTTTGCGAACAGCCGCGCGGAACTGACGTGAAGTAATCACTTAGTATACACATTTTTAACTGCCCTGTGCTTAACGTAGTTATAATAATAAAATTGTTAAAAACTCATCAACATGATTAATGAAATCGAAGGTGCAAGTCTTTGATACTACTACCATTTTTTATTAGATAGAATTAGTATTGAATGACTCACTGCAATATATACAGCGACGAAAGCATTGTACACTCGATCATAATTGTCCAATCTAATGTAAATAACATTTGTCAGTTGCCTGTATTTGTGTTGGTTAAATTTGTATAATGCTGTAGACTGACGAAAAGTACCAGGATACTACCAGGATACATATTACGTTATATTTATATGAAAAAAAAAAACTGAACTTTTAATACGGTACTTTTAAGTGTGCAAGGCTAAAGCGAGGCTGGTCTTGATGATAATTAATAACCGTGTCGATATTCTCACTCTCCGATATCGATATTGCAGTGTATTTCATTAAAAGTGATCATTTGTCAATTCCTCTACATGGTTTATTCATCGAGTGGACATCTCAAAGTCGGTCAGTTTCTTAATCGAATAATGAAATAAACAAATAACAACTGGTACTAAATTCATATTTCTTAAACTTACGTTACATTTTTGTTATGAATATTGAAACATTGTATAAAAGAGAGAATAGGAGTACGTCAAAGTAATATTAACTATGTTTCAACAAAGCGATAATCGACTTCTCCTTCTCCTTTCTCCTTTCAAGCGACAACTACTATAATAACTGATATGTATACTTTTAATTACAGTAGTCTTATGTTGCGTACTCATTCCGTGTTGTTCAAATAGAAAAAGCTCCAGGCTATAGCAATGCAGATCTTATTTGCAAGAATTAGATAATCCCGATAAAAGAACCAAAGTTGATACTTGCTATACTTTTATTTTGCTGTGCTTCTATCTGATAAAATATCTGATAAAAGTAATTTTATGATCGCTATAAATAAGCAATAAACGCTGTCGCTGCACGAGCACTTAATTCAATGTTATTTCACTTATGTAATAAATATTCTGTACCTTGAGACAAGCTTTAAATCTTTAACTCTTAAAGCTCATGCGCACTGATGTGGCTTGTCGTAATTTATGAAACTTAAAAAAATATATTACTGTTTTTTTTAAGTTTCTGATTTTAATTTTGTTTTAAAATGCTAATTTTTACATAATAACCATATAATGTATTAGATAACTTATAAAAAAATTTATTAAATAGGTAAAGTCGGTCTCAAGCTATGGCGAAAAAGGGATTCTTATTATATAGATTTAGTTTTCTACAGGCATCTCTCATATTATGTTGTAGGAAGAGGGGACTTATGCCTCGTAATATATTACTCTGTTCTCCACTTGTTCCTAATTTTTGTTATTACGAAAATGTAGATACTGGGTTCAACATTGCTTTCCGTGGCCTGGGCTAGTGGCGGTCGAGGAGGAGCACCGTAAGGTTTTAGTGGGTATACGACCGCCTACATTCGCCAGTTCGGAGTCCCATATAACCTACACGGGTCTTCAATCAGGCGAGTAGCCGTAACGAATTTTCTCACGATAAAGAAAAAGGTAAAACAATGCTGCAAATGGATGTCGAACCTATAATCGTCACTTGCTACGTTAAGATGGCGTCATGATATAAAATATAATATTTAGTATAAATTATACAAGTGTGTATACCTCTTAAGCGACTTAAGCAGTGCACTTTTATGCGAAGCGTTGGCCTTGAGCGCCGCCGATAGTTTCGATTATACGCGCCTTGGAATATGTTAATGCGATATTGAGCGAGCTTCTCATAGGTGATGGCTACATACTTTTGTTTTTATTTTATTTTATGCTCAACATTGCGGCTTAGCCTTTAAGTTATTTCCATAAATATCGTCAGTGTTATTTATTGGAGTACCTTAAATGACTAGTAATAAGCTAGTTTATTAAAACTTTAAATTCTAAAGCCTCAAAGTTCTATAATGAAAGCTTTAAATCGCTTTACGCAAAAAAATTGATATCGTATATAGTCTGTCCATAAATACTGTTATAATTAAAAATAAACAAATATAACTTTTGAATTTGCAATCTGTAATTTTTATATGATTGTTCATTGTGTTTTCTTATTTTCAATATACTGTAAAATATTGTGCGATATTTAAATGGAGTAAATTGCTAAAAGCTATAAACAAGCTTGTATGTACAATGTGGGCATTATCCGACTACAGTGATGGTTTGGTGAGGTGGTAGCAATAAAGGAGTGACTGAGCCATATTTTTGTGAAAAAGTTAATTTTGTGAAAAAGTTATCAAAACATCGGCACAAGTGTATCAAGATATCATTCTTAAAAAGCAGTTAAACCCATAACAACACCATTTTAATTAACCAAGAATGGTCTTTTTAGCAAGAGTCGGCGCGGGGTTATATAGCTCGATCCACCCAATCTTGGTTAGAAACAAACGCTCCTTACTTAATCAGAACTGAAGACTGAACTTTTAATTGCTGACAATAAATAAAACTCATATATAATACCTGTAAGAAATATTATCTAAAAGAATTATTACTAGCTGTTCGACTTGTAATTAGATTTATATTATATAAAGGAATACTCAACAAGCCTACTATCAATGTTTCATATAACGAAGCTCATTTGTCTAAATTACATATATAGTACATATATAATTACATATATAAAAAAAGAGCATATATGAGAAATACTCGTATGCGAGGCTAAATCGCAAACGATCGATCAGATAGAAATGCCATTTAACTCACAATAAAATGTGGATAATGGAGACTTGCGCTGGACGTCAAAGATATTTCTTCTCTTTGCATTGATAAGTGATCTTAGCAAAGAACTATGTTATTGCTCTTTGCCATTATACTTAAGCTATCTAGATACTTTACAAACTGTCGTTGAGAATGAAAAGATTTTTTAGATTATGATGATTAGAAAAGCCAAACCATTATTAAACATTTTATGAATTAAGAGTCCTAATCTGTAATTTCTAAACTTTGGTTTTCTTTTATTGTTTATTACACTTTTATCTGAACACAAATGAAAGATAAAAAAATAGGAAGAATCACCTGATATTGATAAAACCGTTTAAACTGAATTTAAGAACGCATGGTTGCATCGGTTGCATTTGAAAATTAGAATAAAAACAAGCCTTTTTAAATATATTTTGTTTGTTTTAATTGTATAGCAACTGCTCCTATTAAAAATAACCAACATAATGAAATACACTGTAACGCAAAGCTTTTAATACTAAAATTAAACTTGTCGTTGTATGGAATGTGCGCTAAGACAGATAGGGTTCATAATAATAGCGACGCGTGCATGTTGCTTACAACGCACTCTAAATGAGCCTGAGATCGTCCATCAGATCGCAGCGCTGCTGCCAGCGGCGTTATACTTTATTTGCAAATTTAATTCTAGATAGACTAATCAATAACCTGAAGTTATTTCGAAGCGACTACTATAAATAAAAGCTTTAAAGGCTTTATACTCAATAATATACAAGCATGATAAAATTGTAGCAAGATTCATTTTATACCTTCTGTGCTTGTTGCTAAAAATAAATGTATTGGTTTATATTTGTGACAAATATTTTAAGGATCATTTTGTTATCGGTTACTTTATTATTTTTATTATGTACTCGTCTAAAACCTATTAAAAGCTCGCTGTACCCAAATTCCGCCTAAAGAGAAAATTGTGCGAGTTCAGTTACAAAACTCACATTTAAAACTTCCTCCGAGTGACATTCATAGTGCAGTCAAATACGTCGCTATATTCTGTATATTGAAATTTTATAAATTATAAATGTAAATTGAAATTTGAGCTGCTATAAAATAAAATCACGGATTGATATTATAATAAAACCCAGTCTAAATTAAATCCTCTGTATAAATGTCACCAGGTCGGGCGATCTACTGCCTAGAGTCACATATATACTTGAGAATACAACTACAGCATCCAATCTATTTAGCCTGAAGACATGAATGTACTAGACATGAATTTATGAACGAGAGGTGCCTCGCTATACAATCGCGAGCATATTTAAACTTATATGCCAATGCTGAAGTGAAGACAGTATTTTGAATGTTAAAAACTGTTTTTATTGTTATGCACTACATATTAAGATAGATAACCAAGAGAATTCTAAAGTCTAAAATAGATTTAAAGAAGTTGAAGGGAAAATTTGAACTGAATCAATGAGAATATCGCGCGTAGTACTTACCTAATTTCAAAACACCATTTGAAGAATACTTTTAGGTTTCCGTTTAAATTATTACAATACTGACGAGTCTTATTAAAATTACAAATTCCATTCGTGTCCATCAAGAGCATTCCTAACCACACCACACGTCTATACGTCATCAGGCGACGACGCGTGACGCGCCGTAGCGATGATAAACACCTCTATACGGTTACCTAACGGCAGCGCATCACGCGAGCACTGGGTCATAAGAACAAAAAACTTCTACGATTTCACATTATTAATTATAAATTAAAGTAAAAGGATCCGGAGGACCGGTAGAACTTCCACATTTTAATTTTTAGGATTTTTAATTTTAGAGATCAAAATATATTTTTGGTATTAGGCTGTACGCACCTTCTAGAATGCATACTATAAAGTTATCTAAAGTTCTGAATATTCTAAAGACAAGTCATTATGTAGTTTTCGCTGATTTAGTGCGATGTAAGTTTCAGCTCAATTTGTATAATATACATATGCTATGTATTGCCGACAATCAATTGTGAGAATTGTACGATATATATATATATATATATATATTAATCATACCAGCATAATATTAAAAATAAATAAATAAATACATAACAAACATAAATAAGTAAATCAAAGTAAATAGACATATAAAATCAACAACTTAGTTCTGACCCAGTTGTGTTACTATAAATTAAATCAAAGTACCCGAGTGTAGTAACTAACACACATTTACTATGAACGAGCGATCGTAAACATGCATCGTTATGGGGTCTGCATTTGCAATACAATAGATCCAAGTTGCTGTTTGTTCTGACAAATGTAGACTAACGTATACATTATTGTCTTATTCATTAATTGGAACACATTTTTTTACTTTACTTATATGCTGTATTTTGTAGGTAAGTAGGCAGTATTATAACTATTATGAATCACATCTTTCTCCATTTAAAGTTTCCCGCTTTTCGCAACTTTCAGACCTAGTCTAGACCTTGTAAGTTGAATCACTTAACAGAGCTTTGTCTTAACCAGCACGGGGATTATATAAAATAATTTAAATTTACATTCCATGAGTAATATTCGAAGTTCGAACCCACAAGCAATCGCGTACATTCAAACGCGTTCCACTGTGCCACGATGGCCTCTTTAAGTAACTTTATTTTAGAGATATTGATTGCTGGAGAATTTTTTAACCGGACCGACGCGACGCGACAGTTTAACTTTGGCCGATCTATATTTTTATTTTTGATTTGCATTCACAAATATCGCAGTCCGTCAAAAATGTCCCAACTTATTCAATGGTGACATTATTTGATTTAGTAGTAGATATTTGAAAATACAATTGCAATTATTTTAAATTTTAACATTTCAATTGCGCAACTGATACTGTATCCTTTTAATAATGTCGATAAACTGGTTTTAAACAACTCATGAATATTTTTTTCGAAGTCTCTCGGACATTGTTAGTTACAGACACTTGAATTCAATTATAAGTACGTCAATTAAATCACTTAAATCGCTGCTTTGTTTGCAAGTAGTAATAAAATGTGCCATACTAGCGTATTAGTTATATATATTTAAAACTAACAATATAAATTTCTATATAAAAAATTAAATAACGTTATTTTTAATATTTAATCGGCTGTAAAAAGAAATTTAATCGGGTCTATAATATTTAACCCCATTTGTATAATTACAATGTCGCATTCATTTTATTGTTTTACAATAATTATGTGAACAAAATGCCACACGCTATCGTTCGCTAAATAAATTAGCGAACAAAGCTCACAACATTTCAACAACTCATTTACAGCAGGAAATCGTAAAAAATTCTTACAATCATTGCGAAAATTAACCACAAGCCTTAAATAACTTAATGAGTAAGATTTTTTATTATCCTCCCGTAATCCTTGTCTTGGTGGGTCCACAGAAAAAAGGTAAATAAAGGCACTCTGTAAGTCCGTACACCACTTCATGGCCATTTCAGCGACTTTAGGTCTAACGCTGCAACACGTGTATACCTCGTATTATACCTCAAAAGGTTCTTAAATAAATAATTAATAGTGGAGTAATACATTAATTTTCATACTAATATAATTAAAAAAATTTTAATAGGTGTCACTTATTTGTCTGGCGAAAACTTCCTGGATGAGTTGGATAATGGCGCGGAGCTCTGCCAACTCGCCGCGGTTATACACGAGCGCGCGCGAGAGGCGCTCGACCAAGGACTCATCGTAGGGGTGAGTAATAAGCTTCACTTAAAACGGAAACATGCTTATTAAGATACGACCCCGTGTAGTGTTGGGTGTGTCGAAAAAGAGCTTCTTAGAACAAAGGGTTCAAAAGGTGGGAAAGAGTAATGAAATAGAGACATAGTGTCACTAACATAACTATAGATTTACTGCAATATCATAGTGCTAAGAAACAAAGATAACAATAGTTTAAAAGTTTCAGATTAATTTTACGTGTGCATGCATCCATAGGTAATTACGTAAATTAAATATAATTTAACTCATATAATAATAGAATAGTATATAATATGAAAAAGACATATTAAGAAAACGTATAAAAAATTGAACGTAGCGGGATTTGAACCCGCGCCTCTTGAAAACCATTCAAGCGCTCTGACCGCTAAGCCATGCGTTCTACATCCAGCTACGTTGAAATTTTTATACGCTTATTACAACTTATATTTGTTTGTTAGCATATAAAAAAATTTATACGTTTTCTAAATATGTCTTTTTCAATTTCCTTAAAAAATGTAAAAAAAATAGTATATAATATTCATGGTTTTACTGCTTTTCTATTGTAATAGTATATAATATACATCGTGGCGCAGAATAGCAGTGTACAAGCGATGGTTATGGGTCCGCATTCCACTTGGGGAATGATTAAGTATATTAAAATGATTTTCATGTTATCACTGTGATAAGAGAGAGCTTGGCGTTAAGTTCTATCAAACTATACTCAATGTCGCGAAGTTAGGTGGAAAATTGAGAACGCAGTATCTTAATACCTAAGTTCTCGCTGTCTCTTCTGCTGTATGCGACAAATATGTGAAGCTAAAATAAATAGTAATATTTAATATTATTACATTAAGTTATTTATATATGTTATATTATTATTATTAAGTTATTTACATATGTTATCTACTGTACAGCCGGTGCCAGCAATCCGCGGTCGTTGCTGGCAGCGCGCGGCGCGACGCAGCTTCTTTTCGAGAGATAACGCTGAGAACTTCATCACCTTCTGCCGTGAGCTCGGCGTTCACGAAAACTTGCTGTTTGAGAGCGATGACCTCGGTAAGGGCAAAAAAGTATGAAATTGATTCATATATAGAATGTACATATATGTATGAACATTATTATATCATATTAATACGTTGTAAAAATCAGATTACCTATAAATAATTATAACTATATTTGAAGTAGTGTTTGTTTAACCTTTTCCATAAATAATTTACTAAAGAAAATAATGTCAAATTCTAGTCCTACATAACCAACCTCGTCAAGTAATCCTCTGCCTGCTGGAAGTCGCACGTCTTGCCACAAAGTTCAACGTGGAGCCTCCAGGACTCGTCCAGCTCGAGAAAGAGATAGCGCTAGAAGAGCGCGACTCCGGTCTCGACTCCGCCATGTCCGGGGCCGCGTGGCAGTTCCGGGACAACTCGCCTTCACCGACCAGGGAGAAGTACGTTGAAAATATAATGTCATTAACCTCTTTATTCTTTTAAGAAAACGTATAAAAAATTGAACGCAGCGGGATTTGAACCCGCGCCTCTTGAAAACCGTTCAAGCACTCTGACCGCTAAGCCATGCGTTCTACATCTAGCTGCGTCGAAATTACGCTTATTACAACTTATATATGTTGTTAGCATCTCTCTAGAGAGATTTTTACAAATTTCTGCTACCCAAAGATTATTCTACGAACAATCGTTTGGCAAGAGAGAATGCTATTTATTAAATATATATTTTTTTACATTTCTTTATTTAAATAGTTTAGCAACAATACTTTACTTTACTTTTTAATATATATGTGTCTTATGCTTCATGTTTTTCAGATCTACAACGGAGCCGTTGCCATCTTCGCCGGAACCTACCGATGGTAATTATCACTTCTCCAATTTCAGTGTTATGTAGAAAAAAATCATGAAAAATAGTTTTTTTGGAAAGACTAATAAACTAATGACGGTTTTTTAATATTTTATATTATATTATTTGTTTAAAACTATAACATAATATATTTCATTTGCAGGTCTTCAGTCGTTGCCAGATAATGTGGACGCGGAGAGCACTAAGTCCGGCGGCACGGACAGCAGCAGCGACACCGACGTGCCTCTTAGACCTACTAATGAGCTGGATAAGCGAGTACGTTATCACACTCCACTTATACGCATGTTTTTTAACTTCACGCTCTATCCCAGCCGAGCAGTCATATACATTAAATATATATTAAAAGGAAGAATTACTTATTTTCAATTCATAAATTATTTATCATAGGTTTTATACGCAATGTCTCGAAATTAAACATTACTTAACCTAACCTACATTGGTTTTCTATCTATGTAAATCTCCATACTCTATAAAACAGTAAAAACAAAATGTTTCTGCATTGAATGGTACAAAAACAGTAATAGAATATTAATCTATGATTTTGAAATCTGGCACATGTTTGAAGGAAGGAGTAAGGAAGATTTGAAAGAAAATTTGTTGTTGTATAGTTTGTAACCCTAGGCAGGGTTTGTGGTAATAATTGATATAAATTCATAATAGTCCAAGCTCCAATGTCAGGTGGTAAATGGAATGCTACTATATTACAAAGGCCTAAAGTTCACGTCAATAGCAAAAATATGAAAGACAATTTTAGAATATTATACTTGCTTTTAGTGGCTACATTCATCATTAATTAACAACTAATAATTATAATTAGGTGCAATTAGTAACTCGGCTGATGGAGCGCGGCTGCAACTGCGGTTCAGGAAAATGTTCGAAGCTATTGAAGGTGAAGAAAGTCGGCGAGGGACGCTACAATATAGCCGGCAGAAATGTGTTCATCAGGGTTTGTATTAAACTCCTCCTCTTAAAATTAAAATAAATGTAATGTGAAAGTATACGAGATTTCTTATGTTACTAGGTTAATCAATAAGTTACTGATATTATATTTTTCAGTTGCTGAAGGGCCGCCACATGATGGTGCGTGTGGGCGGCGGATGGGACACGCTCGAGCACTTCCTCTCTCGCCACGAACCCTGTCAGGTGCGCCTCGTGACGCAGGGCCGCCGCGACGTGCTTCCGCTGCCCGCCCCCCCCGCACCTCCCGCGCCCTCCACACCACCCTCGCCCGCCTCGCCCTCGCCCGCCAGCAGCAAGCCCTCCCTCCCCCGCACGTCCCCCTCACCTGCCAGTAGCAAGAACTCGTTGAGCAAGGAGCACTCCTTCGACAATGTTTCCCCCGCGGGCAGCAAAGCTTCCTCGGTCAGCGGGAAAGCTTCGCCTGTAGACTCTAAACTTAATGCTAAAAAGAACGGAAAGACTTCCCCTCTTAACATAAGACGCACCTCTACTCCGAAGCCAGCTGCTGCCAAAAACCGTTCCACCCTAACCCTTCCTCTGAAAGACGAAAAGAAGTCTCCCGCACGCACTAGGAAGCAGTCCGCACCCGCCAGCTTCAGCACACCCAACACCCCCACCGGCAGATCGAACCGAACGCCCACGGAGCTGCGCAAATCTCTCACTTCGAACGCCTTAGTCACGACGCCTAAGAAGTCCAGAAGCATGAGTATCGCGAGCCAAAAAGAAGCCAAGGGTCCTGGAGCGGAGCGACCGACCCAGCTGAAGAAGAGCCGCTCGGCCAGCATCGCCAGCGCCCCCAGCGAGCTCGGCGCGGCTCGTCAGGCGCGCAGCCACAGCCTGGCGGGCGCCGGCCTCACGCAGGCCGCCATCGAGGAGAGCATCCGCCTGTCGCTGGAGGCGAGCATCGCCGACCACGCCTCGCCCAAGAAGCCCTTCTTGCACATCAAAGCCAAATACCGGAGCCCCCCTCCGCGGGAGGTGCCGCCCAGATAAGCGCGGCGTCGCCTCGCACCTCATTCCATTAGCCCTTAGACTCTGACGCTGATGAGTACAGCCGAGTGGAACGCGCCTGCGAGCTCGAGCGCGATACGAGTTCAATTACTATATTAAGTTCCGTGTAAGCGTTATTTAGATCTCCTAAGCAATCTCATATTTATCTTCCCGCGACGGCTCCGGGGGACTAGTCATAATGAATATCATATAATTATTTAATTATTTCTAAAGTAATCCTAAATATAATTGTGTAGTTTAATTAATATTTTCCAATTGCAATAATTGATTAATTTATGTATTAATTATGTGAAGAATATTTTTAGCGTGTAATTTATTTTTATTTGTATTTTTACGTTAGTACATGATTAGTGCTTGTATTTTGCGTTGGAGGCACTCGGCCCTTTCGGTAGACCTCTTCGTTCTTCTTTCTATTGTGATACTTCTGTTTACGCATCGTCTCTTGTATGCTTATGTATTCGCTATGTACTCATTTGTAGCCAGCTTTAGTATAGGTAGGTAGCAAGTATTATAAACCTAAACTAAACTAAGCTAAACAGAGCACAGATACTGAATGTCCACACATCGTCTATTTTCGTACAAGGAAAGGATATTACGATATTTTTGCACTTAGATAAAGGCACTAGCTAGACACAGGTACTGAAATAGTTTAAAAGTAAAATTTGCATTTGAAGCCACGAAGTTCACTAGTCTATGGATAATTGATGGTATAATATTGTCTTCCGTACCATGGACTGAGCACGTGACGACGGCGGACGGGTGATGTACAAACGAACTGCCGATCTACCATTGCAATATTGTGCCAACAGTTTTAACATTGTATATCGTTAAAATAAACTTTTTGATATTCATTACATCTGGTTGTTTTAATCATCTGTGAACGCTTCCACCATTTCATGCCACTATCACCTCATTGTCATTTATTAGATGAGCTACAAGTATTATAAAATGCAACTTCGGAACATATTTAAAAAACATTTAACAACTAATATGTTTAAATCAATATTATTATTAAGATAAGACTGCTTACATTACATTTAGTATTCAAAAGGCCTTCTAGGTTTCGTTTATTAGGACCTACAAAATTTAAAATGATCAGATTGAAATTTGGTCAGTTGCCTATTAAGAATCGAAGTCTATAATCAGTTGGAAAGAAATTATTCTTTTATTACTATTATTTGCCATCTTTACGCATCTCCCGCATTTCACGGAATAGGCAGCAAATAAGTAGGTATGACATTGCCTGTTGAGTGGCAGAACTCAACGATGCACTTTGCAATGAAAATACCAAATCCATTAATATATATACGATAAGCCCAAATGGACTTGAAACTTGCAATCTTCGCTGTTAATAAAACAAAGAATTCTGAATTGAAAATGCATGCATGAAGTTGATATTTCTCATTTTCCTAGTTCTATGTAATTGAACTTTTCCGGCTGATTCAGAACCTATATAGATAGTGCCAGAGTCCGGGCTACCGCAAGCCATGTACTCGGGCTTCGATACATTAAGTTTTAGACCGCTGTTCTCAAGCGTACCCTTCCACTGGTTCACTCTCTGCTCCAGCGTCAACCGGCTTTGGTCAATGAGCGCTCCTTCACAGAGGTTTGATTACATAGAAGCGCGCCCTGGAACTCTTTGACGCAAAGACATTTTGTAATATCTTGCGTAGCTTTATCCCTAGCACGTGCCAATTTGTAAATGAGCTTCTGCCCCTCCACAGTATCAAGTGGACCATATAGTGGTGATAACCTGTTACTGTGGGCTCTGGCTACAGCCCTTTTACTGGCACGTTTCGCCGCTATGTACTGTAATCTGATATAATCAGGAGAGTTGGATTGCTGCCACTCCTTAAAGGCAGCCTTCTTTTCACAAATTACCCTTTGTCATTCTGCCACCATGTCTCCCTGTCGATTTCGTCGCTCTGGTACCCATCAAACGCTACTCTACACGTAATGTCCGTGACGTTCGGGCTGAAAGTGGGGAACGGAGTGTCTTGGCACTAGGTTCTCTCTCACTAACCTGCTATGAGAGAAAAAGCGTAAAACTGTAAAAAAAATTAATTAAAAATATTTATCTAAATCAGTTCCTATTATATAACAATATTTAGAATATTTCTCAATATTCCATTTTACAACACGCGATTTCTAAAATGGGCGGTAATAAAATGTCTTCAGTAGATTTTCCTGTCAAAAGCGGAAGACTGTTGCGGATATACACGTTAAACGTACACCCCTATTAGCTCTGATTAATAGTCCTTATTGGATCTTTCTGCCAATCGAATGTTCCTAACAATTTTTTATCTCTAGGGTACATATTTCTCGTACATTTTAAAGGACTCAAATGGACGTTCTGAATATAGACTTTTTAGGGGCATTGCGTAATCGACAGCGAATATTTACACTGCATTTTATATGAGTTACAAGCTCCCTAGTAATTTCAAAAACTAGTATAATAAATAACATTTCATACAAAAAAATAATTTTATAATAAAATGGAATAATTTATGGGTTATTTGGACAATTAAATTAATTTAAATTCCGGTGTATTTGCACCATTTAATAACGTTATCTCTTATCACATTGTACGAGAAAATCAAACTCACAAACAAATACCAAGCTTTTCTGGTTTAGTGAGATGATGTGTGACGTTGAGTTATAAACAATATCTTTCAACGTGAATACGGATTATATATAGAATAGAATAACCTTTATTCCTTATTTAACCTTCATTGCACACACAAAAAAGGGTAAGACAAGAGAAAAATAACACTCATATATACTTAGTCTGGCCATAAATACTGTTATAATAACAAATAAACAAAATATTATTTTAGATTTTGAAATTTGTTATTTTTATATGATTGTTCTGCGTTTTGTGTTTTGTTATTTTCGCGGAATATATTATAAAAATACATAAAAATGGAGTGGGGTGATAAAAGAAACCGAATCGCTGTGATTGCATTACGTAAAGTGGGTATGGTGCGAAACACAATTTTTTAAATCCTTCATACGCTTGGTATTATATACACGACATTAACTAAAAATGAGTAGTTGTAAATGTATTAAATTGCTGTCTTTACACTAAATATTGTGAATATGTGTATAGTTGTACAATAAAAGAAAATAATACTTATGAAATTTATCAAGCCCGTAGCCTCTGCTTGCACGTACGTAGAGGTACTTAGAGCTGAGTAGAGAAGCAAAATTACACGAATCCGCTGAATCACAGATAAATTTAATAAATTAGGTAATATTGGTAGGAATATATATATTTGTTTTTTAAATATACCACATGTATTTCAAGAATAACAGTATATTATGAATGTGGAAAATCATCCTAAAAAATATGTAGACAAGAAGTCTACATACATTTTTTAAACATGTTTTAAAGTGTTATTCGCACACTAAGGAAATTGTATGTCTAAAACGTAAAAAAATACATATATAGGACATAATATAAGTTGTACTAAGCGTATAAGAATTTCAACGTAGCTGGATGTAGAACGCATGGCTTAGCGGTCAGAGCGCTTGAACGGTTTTCAAGAGGCGCGGGCTTAAATCCCGTTGCGTGAAATTTTTTATACATTTTCTAAACATGTCATATGTCTACATATTTTAAAGCCAGTGTTTATGTCTTACCTTTGCACGAGTCTGACTTATAATTGTAATTTGTATTTATAACGTTAGCATACACAGGTTACATTTTCCAGTGTCGCAAGGCAAGTGCTCGGGCGGCGGGGGTGCGGGCGGCGGAGCGGGTGGCGGTGCCGGTGCGCGCGTCCGTCACGCCGCACAAGCGCCGCTACACCTACTACAATAAGATGTTCAAACCCATTGCTTATATGTTACCTCAACCGCTTAGAGTGTCATTAATCTAGTCATAGAGAAAAAAACCAGTCAGATATTTCACGAGTGGTACTATCGCGATGATATTGCTTGCTTCCTAAATGATAATGAGACATAGTTAAAAAGACTGGTTATGTTAACATAGGGTTTTAATATAAATTATTGCATAACTAAACTAGATCAATTCTTTCACCTAATTCTTCCCATCAGATATCCAAAAAAATAATGTACCTGTAAATAAATGTATTTTTTCTTTGCACAACTTTCCAGTTATATATTTTTTTTGCAAATATATGTAGGTAAATTAAACTGTATAATTGTAATGAACATAGGTTATTTAGAATTGGAAAATGGCGATTGCGTAGCAGTACGTAGTAATAGACACATTAATTTTGTCGTACTTCGAAGTTTATTAATATTAAGAAGCTCGCATGATGTCTAACGGTGTATTTTCTCTTAACGAATAAGCTTCTTATTGATAAAAATCTGTAAGCAAACCTGACAAAAGCGGAAACTGCAATTAGTCGCGACGAATCCCCCACGTTATACGTGATAAGTAACTTCCGGTACTGTGTGCTACCGCAGCAATATTTGCACTTCCGTCCATTTTGTGATAATAAATTTATGTTTATAATATTGGATTTCATTTCATAGTTTTTTTTGGTAATGATTATTTAACACCTCATACCTATAATCAGGTCTGTTCAAAACCTCATTGTAGCGCAATGAGCAAGTGCCTGACAGAAAACAATGGTTGTGGGGTCCATTTCTACTCAGATACAGATATCAGAGTAAATATATTCATTATTTTCTAAATAACTTTTGTATAGTTGTAATATATTGCAATGGCCAAGAGGTCATCATGGCGCAGTGTGACAGCGTTGTGGGTTCGATTCCCACTCGAGGGGATGATTATATTTGATTATTATAATTTCTCCTGTTGACACTAGGTACTCTCTACCGAAAGCACCGTTTGTTGCTGTACCTATATCAAATGTAAGTAAGAGACAAAGTAGACCGATTGTAAATAAAACAAC
Organism: Podotricha telesiphe; assembly: GCA_038994665.1. Lineage (NCBI taxonomy): Eukaryota > Metazoa > Arthropoda > Insecta > Lepidoptera > Nymphalidae > Podotricha > Podotricha telesiphe. The sequence continues at coordinate 18,601 of JAOYRR010000426.1, read as the reverse complement.
ATTTACAATGTAAGATTTATTTAAATATCTAAAAAATAATACAAATTATTCGTAATACTAACGTACAAAATATCATAACTCATCAGGGAATGAATGAATAAATGCATATAATAGTTTTCACACATTACTGGAATTTCCAGTAAAATAAAAATGTACATTAGAGAGCTTCCATTATTATATTTACTGAGATATTTTAAGTAACTTCTATATCTTAGAAATTATAAAAACACCGTGAACAGAAAACGAACGCACCCAATTCACACATAATTTATACAGTATTTATTCCAAACTTTTATTAAAATTTTAATAAAATACAATTTCCTCACAAATAACTCTAAAATTTCAAATTTGAATTAATCTCAGTAGGATGTATTCAACTATCAAAACTTTACTCAAGCAATCAATTTCAGCAATTATTATTGAACGCAAACAACCACACATTTCATACATAGCACGATTATTGTGGAACAAATACACTTCTTTAATAAATCTATTTAAATATTGCAAATAAAAAAATGTCAACTTTAAAGCATATTTATAGTCATCATAAAATTTGATACAAAGAGTATTCTTAGAAACTAAATATACTTAAAAATAAACATTGTAAACCTATTCTAGGGGTATAAATAAATTTTGGTATAAAACATTAGTAGCTTATATATGGCTAAATGTGAAACTAAAATCATCTTATACAGCGTGTTTTAGTTAGTAACTAAGTATATAAGAATAATATACAAATAAGTCTATTTTTTGAACTGATTTTGAATAGTATTTAGTTTAGAGGTTAGTAAAATATCCTGATGAAATATAACATACGCCACATATTAATTATATTATTATCTACATTTAAATAAATATTGTAACAGTCGGTTACAAGCAAGTGTATTCTAAATGTATTATGAGAAATCTTTGCAAATGTGGTGAGAAAAAGTGGTAGTGTGACCACTGTCCTGAATGACCGCAACTGAATTTGGCACAAAACCGGCCGTATTAGTATATTATTATATACGTATTACATAAGACGAGCGCTACTTCTTCTTGCTCTTGCCCAGCGTGAGCGTGTGGTGCGCCTGCGCGCTCTGCTGCTTGCGGCGGTTGAACTCCACGGCGTCGTCCTCGATCTTCTTGCGCAGCTCCTCGAGGCGCTTCTTCTCGTCCGTGTGGTCGCGCTTCAGCTTGTCGAACTTGGCGTGCAGCTCCTTCTCCGCCTCCTTGAGCTCGGCCTCCTTCTCCTTGACGCGCTGCACGAACATCTGGCGCATCTCGTCGTCCTTCTGCTGTAGCTCGAGCAAGTGCGCGGAGCGCTTCTGCTCGAAGGTTTGCTGGAAGGACACGGGCTTGTTGTCGGCGTCCACGTCGGAGAAGCCCATCTGCGCGAGGCGGCGGCGGCGGTACAGCTCGTAGTGGCGCGCGTGCGTCTTCTCGCGCATGTCCTCCATGTTGGTGCGGATCAGCATCTCGCGCAGCTTCACGAAGTCGCAGTGGGACTCGTTCTCCACTGCGCAAACATACAAAAAGTCAACTTAAATAAATAAACGGCAATATTCCGCCGGAAATCAAAGCATTGCGTTCAGTTGAGTTAAGTGGCGGAATACTTTTTTTTTTATTCTATAGACAAGGCAACGTTCGGGTCACCTGATGGTAAGTGATCACCGCCACCCACGACCCCAAATAACACCAGAAGAGCTACAGGGATGTTCCCAGCCTTTAAGGTGAAAATAGACGCGCTTTTTAAACGTGCCCATGACGAATCGACCTGGAAACACTGCCGGTGGTAAGTTATTCCACAGTTGAGTGGCACGTGGAAGGAAGTTCCTACGAAACCGCACAGTAGTAGAGTGCCACGTATCCAAATGGTGAGGATGGTATTTCAGTTGGTTAAGTATTGTGCAATTGGAAAAATCTGCGACAGGAGTCAAGTCAAACAGTTCTCCAGAACACTTCCATAAGAAATGCGGTAAAGAACGCAGAGAGAGGTAACGCCTCTATGCACCGCCAAAGTGTCAAGCTTTTCACAGATTATTGAGTCCTTAACGGTTCGAATGGCTCTATGTTGTATGTAATCGAATGGATCAAGCTGATACTGGGGATACTAGGGGAGCTGACAGTCACTTCAAACGTTAAGGCCCAATATGCTGATTCTGGGGGTGGCTTCAAGAGGAATGTTCTCAAAAACTGGCGACACGTCAAATGGGGTTTTATTAGTGGTTAACGCGCAAACTTGTGTCTTTTGGGGGTTAAGTTGAACTAGGTTTTTCCATTTCATAAGGGGACCCATCCCGACCTGCTCAGACTGACAGACTGGGCTCGACTGATCGCGGCTGGCTTCCCCTTCCCCGAACGTCTGTGAACAGTGAACAAGCAAGCAAGCGCACACGAGAGGCCACTGACCCTGCACGGTGCCCCAGGGGTACTGCCGCGCGCGCACCGTCTTGTTGCCGATCTTCACGAAGTCGGTGCTCCCCACCACCGCGAAGGGGATGTGCGCGTTCATCCCCGCGTTCACCTCCGACACCGACTCGTCGTCCACCGGGAACTGGTAGATCTCCACGCCGTTGGACGACAGCTCTTGCATTATCTTAGACTGGAAGGCGAAACTCTCTTATACATGGAACATATATTGGAAAATTCGGCATGACGCTAAGCAATTTGTTCATAAATCGAAAAAATAAACTATTTTTGCGTTTACACTTATATTTTTATGCAACTACCATAATTTACAAAGATAAACAAATGAAAATTCTGTCTACAACTTATTTTATACATATTTAAGTTTATAATTTACCTTGAACTTCTGTAATTCAGTCTTGGAAATAGTATCCGCCTTGGCGATGATGGGGATGATGTTCACTTTAGTATCCAATTTTTTCATGCATACGAGATCGATGGACTTGAGGCCATGTCCTGAAATTGTAGATATCTAAATTAACTTGTTTTTGTTTTTATTTAAGATGTTTGTTTGCCTGTTTTTACGTTGTTACGTTGTGCTTATATGATGTCACAACAGTCAATGATATTCCAAAGAAAATAGAGCCAACGATTGTAATTTAAATAAACTAATATATTATATTACTATACATATAAATGGAACTGGAGGAAAGAAATTGTGTAAGTATATAAAAATTTCCAATTACTAAAAAACTTAAAATTATACGGAGAACATTTAATATAATAAACTTAATAAGTACTAGTTACTCTAAGTATGCAGAGAGTGTAGAAAAGAGAAAATAGTAAATCGTCATTCTGATGAATTTCTTTCACTTTGAGGTTTTAGTGACATTGCAAGATTAATGGCCAAACTCTTACGTGCAGTAATTCACATTCCAAAGCAAATCTTGTGAACTTAGTCACACCAGCGCACGCAGTTACATTAATTTAAATAGTACCTAATTCAATTGCATTAAAGCATGTATACATTATAAATTATGTTGTAGAATCGTCTAAGCAAGCCATACAACAGATAATATAAATACACACATGCAGAAAATGCAAACGCACGGAAATCATGCCACGAATGAGATTAGAAACGTTTTCACATCGTTTTCCACAAATGGCTAATGTTTTTGTTATTGAGTGGAATATATAAACTCAATAATTAAAATGAATTCGAAAAACACATTTATGATACTTTTTGTCCTTACGCCTAGAACACTAGATGTATTAAAATGTATAAGGTTGTGTAATTTCTAGATGTTTTATCAATTTTAAGACCCGAACCCACGCCCTTTTAAAAGAGCTCTAGCCAAATACGTTCTCACGCTACGTCGAAATTCACACTTGTTACAACTTATTTTAATTTAAGCCCTGGTTTGTGTCGCGGTACGTTCAATTTTTTACATCTTTCTAAATGTTTTACATTTTTTTTCTCCGAGGGCTAAATGTAGACAAAGAAATCTAGGTGATCTTTCTGCATTTATTTGTCTATATAATAATAAGAGTGGCCTCGTTCATTATCACGTAAAACGCTATTCCTTTTATATAAAATAATATGTCATATATATTAAATATATTTGTAACGCATTATTATGGAAAATATTTGCCTTCTGCATATCTTCTCCATATAAACTTTATTTCTGCCAAATTTCTTACTACCGTCCCTTATAATGTAAAATGAGGTCGAAAGATCTTTCTTTAAGTTCGGCGGCAGAAACCAATATAAAAATATATATATTTTTAATTTTATGCATGTAAACGATTTAAAGATTAAATAAAGAGTTTTGATAAATTCGTATGAAAATGAACATACAATAAAATATAAATCAAAGTCACAGGATGAGTAAAATGAATACAATTGCAGCGGATGTTTAATATCCCGCGTCATTTGAAACAAACTCTCTGTAGAGTGAGTCTATGATTCAATCATTTTACGTACGAGTACTTAATACTTATATGTCGTATTTGTAATTAGCCTTCACATTTGCTAAATATTTCTCTGAGTGAGATTTAAACCTACTAATAAGCACGATCCAACTACAAGAAATCAAAATCTAAGTGTTTTATATGCATATATTATAAACATTAAAATAAAAAAACATAATCCATACTAATATTATAAACTCTGCCTAGATAGGCAGACAGACAAGCCGACGTCTATAACGTCATCCAAATCTCTAAACTGATTGTAATAAAGTTGTATATAGAGATACTTGATGGGATGAACATAGGCTTTATTTTTTAATTTTTTTTTGTTTTTTCTGGATTTTTGTTGCTTTACGAAAACCTGCCGAAAATACGAAACAACTATAGTTTATGCGGGCAAAGTCGCGAGCGGGTCGGTAGTCCCAATATATTATAAAGTAGTTTTTAAAATTTTAAAGCTATTTACTTAGGATGTTGAGAAACTTTATTTAGGAAACGTATAAAAATTTGAACGCTGCGGAATTCCAACCCCGCCTCTTAGAAACTACTTGGTGGACGGTTCGAAACCAGCTGAGTTTCCAAATTAAATACGTTTTCTGAAAATGTTTGTTCAAACTGGTTTCTTCCTCATTACAAACTATTTATTTGTAATTAGCTATCATGTCTATTTAAATGTCATACATACAGAAACTAAAGTACATTATCATCATAAAGTGTTAATTATATACATCGTCGTTATCTGTACTTAAATAGTAAGCAAAGTGTATGAGGAGCGCTCTACATTCGCAAAGTAAAAGTATGGGTGCACCGTTACTGAGCAATCGTAAAGGCCGCCTCACACGATGCGACTTCATTATTTACGAGTGCACGAGTTAGTGCAGCTAAAGAGTACTCCATTGCAACGATCAGGCTTTCAACAACGCACAGCATAGTGGACGTCGCAAATAATGTGACTTGCAGCCGGGTAAGCAGCGCTCGTAAAGCTATAGCTGCGCCATTGCTTCAAGTTATTTTGCTTCTCAAGGGTCCAATAGCGAACAATATGAAAAAGAACGCATGGGAACATAAATGAATGCGTGGCCTCTGGTCAGAGATTCGTCGTGTTAACATGGATCTTCATGCCATATTTGCAATAAGTCGTAATAATATCAAGAAGTTTTGTAAAACGCAAAAGCCAAGCCACTGTAACATATATTCCCTGTAAAGCAAAGCTGAATGTTATCATAGTTTCTCAGAGAACATTTATTCCCAAACTAAACAGCATATAATTTATAGTTTAAGTTTCCTTATGCATAAAATGAAACAAAAAATTTGATTACAATATAATTTAAAATTCTACATATTATCAGTATGTGTAAAGGTATTTCCTCAGTACTATTAAAAAAAATCGTTAACAAAAAATACTCACCTTAATTTTTTATATACTTACGACTTTTTACTATTACTTGATCTCTTATGAAAATGTGCCCAAAACAACTAAACCAACAATCAACCTATATACATATATATATATATATATATATATAGAAGCATATACTTTAGTAAAGTCAAAAAGTGTGTTTGAATAACAATTGAATGCCTTTATTTCAGCCCTACAAAATATTCTACATTGAAACGCTCAAGACACTCATAAAAAAATACTACTTTAGTGGACAAAGGCCTACTGGGTTAGGTGTTGAATTAGGAAACCCATATCTAGATATTGGTTAATAGAACAATAAATGCTGGTAGAGGCCCTTATTTTCATCAATCTTTTTTACTATGCATATGATTATTTTGCATATTAGTGCACAGATTCCAATTTACTGAAATTTATTTAGGCATTGAAGAGTATTAGTAACAGTTTGTTTAGAGAAGGTTTATATTAAATGACATGCATTACTTTTGTTACTTTTTTATGTTTTTTATACCAAAAGTGTGGTTTCCAACCAAATATAATAAAAGCATCCTTCTTTTTACCTTAAATTTTACCTTTTCATGTTTGGCAGTTTGCAATATCTATTTGTTTTAGTAAGCATTTACAAACTAAAGTCAATCAGTTACAAATCTGTAGTATTTTTTTAAACAATAATTAATATTAATTAACAACCACAAAATAAATAATATTTTTACATACTCTTATCACATTGGGACAGAATCTTAAACTTTTATTATCAATTTGGAATTATTAACCTTTTCTGCCTTTTACCTACAGTAAAGAAGCCTAAATGAAATCACTTCATTTTCTGTCCCTTTTTCAATATTGTAACAATGCATAGTTATACCAGAGAAGCTATTGTAACCACAACCATCTTGGCATACAGTTGAGCACTATCCTATTGCATCAAGATGAGCTCAAGCTCTAATAAATTTGTATGTTTAACAATTACAAAAGTACACACACATTAACCAAACTCTTAATTTAAAATTCACTTACCAGTAGGACAAATGAAGTACAAACAGACATGTAGACGACTATCATGATATGTAGGCAAAGCTCGCTTTATCTTAAGCTCTTCCTGTAGAAATGCTTCAAATTGGGCATCAATATAGTCCACCACAGCCTTGAAACTGTCCTCCTTGTTCACTTGATCCCCATATCCTACTGTGTCGCAGATTGTTAGCTGAAGCAAAAATATTATTTGTAGAATACAATAATTATTAAAAAATAAGCCACTTTAACAAATTAAACCAAATGAAATATTAATAGTACATGTTTTGAAATATATATATTTAAATAATGTTGAAAGCCAGTTATTATAAATTATTATAGAATAGATAAGGCATTTTTTGTTCATAATCCGTTAGTACCTATAACTTTTGAAAAACAATGCTTATATTATATTAGTATTATTAAACTTATTTTCTTTAATTGGACTGTTGAACAAGTCAGTTGTGTATATATTCACTTTTAAAATTACTTACCTTCAGTCTTACACTGCTCTCTTGAAGTTCATATGTATGTGCTTTCAATTTAACAGTAGGCAAGTTGTGAGGACTGGGTGTTGACTCAAAGTTTGTGTTAAACAGTGAATCCATAAGTGTTGATTTACCCAAGCCTGTCTCTCCTATTAGAGGGGTATAAGATTATTATCATAAACATTCTATTATACTATAACATTTATAAAATACTTTAAATAAAAACTGTTTCCTTATTGGATACAAATAATTATATAGTATAATTGTATTATATGAGGAAATTTTGTTATTTAATTTTGCCTCGTATATCACAAGTGATTATTCAAATACAAATATATAAGACAATAATGCCCTAGTCTATAGCAATAGAACGACAGATAAGTTTAAATGCAGAGAGGTGATTAATAATGATTCATTATTCTTACCAATACATAGAATGTTGAATACGAATCCATTTTGCACACTTTTGTTCACGAGCTGATCAGGCAGGCTGTCGAAACCGACATGCCCTGACAACTTGAGCGTACGCATCGCGGCCTCGATCTAAATTAAATAATACAAAACACTAAATGACAGAAATCTGAACAATGTGTTAAAAATTTTTAACAATTGCTACCACATATGATTGTTGTGACAAACAAATTTGTTTGTTTTGTAAATTTATAGAAAGGCATTCCTGACTGCGACGTTCCAATTAAACCGAATATTTGAATGATTAAATATAAACAGCAATCTTAAGGAGAACGCCCAGACGGTAAGTACATGATAATAATTATATATAGTAGCAAATTAATACATTATATAATATAATAACTTTTTATGCAAATAAATACGTACAGGAAGGCTTTTTGTTGAACTACAATATTTATTTTTGAATAAATCTTACCTTAGTCGGCTCAACGTCAATGGCCGCCATGTTTCCTTGACAATCTGTGACTAACACTGAGTGAAGTTGGTTGGCCATAGAATTACGACAGTCTTTCAATTTCAAACTTCAATCATCAGTGTAGGCAACGTAACGAAAAAACATACAAGATTGTATTCAATAAATTTATTTTGATAATGAATATAACAATTCAATATATGTCTTAAACTATTAAATATGATTTTACAAATTTATACATAAAAATCACATTCTAGTCTATTTCTAATGTTGCTCTAACTTATATATTGTTGCAACATTTTAGGAGTTAGACCCTATTTCTGATGAATAATATTATCAGTCTATTAACTATTAAAACATATTATTTCCCTCTTTTTCATACATATTTTTAATCTCCTACACACGATGTTCATCAAACAACATGACATTTTCGAAGTGATATGACCAGTAGAGGACTAGCACGTTGGAAGCGCCATAATTAAAGAATTGAATTGAACTGAACTGAACTTATTATTTTCTTAAAATACTATGATTTTTTTTTAATTACTTTAAATATATAACTAAGTTGTACAAAATGTAACGCCAAGATAGGTAAAAATACATCAAATGAATGATTTTAGTTTATAATACTAACTTTATATTACTTTCTCAGTATAATAAAATAACTTAATTCCTCGTTCACTGTTATATATTTATATTAAATTAATTGTTTGTATATTGATTAATGCAACGGTAACATTCACATGTTTCTTAATTACGGCAACATCGCCAAACCCCAAAATGGCAGAAAGCGACATTGGTGCGTTATCATGTGAGCCGATGAAATGATGTTTTCTTGAATTATTTCGTCGCGAGTGAATTTTAAAATTGTGTATCAGTGAGTTGTGACATAGTGAACCATGGCGGATTTAAAATCACCGCCTTTTAGTGACATTACAAGACCTGAGGAAGTTGTCAGGATGACGACTAACGATAGTCTGAAATTCGCAGTTCTTATCGGGCTGATAGAAGTCGGGCAGGTAACCAACAGAGAGGTGGTGAACACTGTTCTACACCTGGTGAGTACAGACTATATCTTCTCATATTAATTAAAAATATTGCATTTACTTATTACTTAAGTCTTATTGGAATCGACTTAGAAAGGTTATTTAATCAGCCAAATATTGTTTACCTCGTAGGGCCTAAACTGCGAAGTTTGGTAGTATTTCAATACCTGCATTATATCGATATTGTTGTGAGTAGAAAGTCGTGTCTATTTTCATTGTTTTTATCGATCGCATTAGGCCGTGAATAGTAAGATCGCGCCGACCTCGCGGATAGCAGCGGCCGGCGAGTGCTGTTTGTTTTGATGAGTCTATTATAATTTGACGGCGTTGTTCAAGTGTAAATATGTAATAAACACTGTGACTGTACTTTATGATTATATATTGCATAATATGTGAAGTATTACTATACTTGCTTTCAAATATAAATATTTACTTTCTAGGGAATGTATATCTCTACCAAGAAATGTTATGCATGTTCAAGTACATTTCATTACAACATATGTTTTTGCTATGGACGTACATAGAACTCCTATCACAATTGGCAACTGTGCACTGCGATTAACTTACAAAAATATTTACAACTGCACTACAAATCAACTATTATTGAAGGTGGATTATGATTCGTCGAACTCGTCGATTACGATTTCTCTAATTTGATTATTGATTTGTAGCTACGTATTTAGTTCTTTGGTACTATAAAAGTTTTATTACAATTTGTCATATGACAAGGATATTATATTCTTCTGACAATTTAAAAGCATTAAAACCGCTATAGTGTGCAGTCCAATAAGAGATTGTTATGTAACATCTGTACGCTATTGTTGTCGCTTGAAGAATTCTTCGCCGTCGTTTTATTATTGTTTGTAGTTTTATCTTCGGAGAATGATGAATCAAATGGATTCTTTTTTTCTATAAATGCAAAGTAGTTTTGTCTTTTCTCTGTCCATTTTTATTTCACGTTTGTAGTGTGTCGTCGTAGCGTGTACGATAATATTTTATTAGGCTAATACCAAAATGTAATATAAAATTTTTTTGACTTCACGCATTAAATAAGGCATATGTATCGATATAAAAATACGTCATTCGGTTTTCCATTGTAAATACACTAAGATACGTATTGGAAGACGGAACTTAACGTCGCACTTTGTTTAACCAGCTAAGGGTAATACATTTGTTATAAATATTACTTCTTTTACCTCTCATGTCTACTTTAAACTGCCACATTTATACGTAACAAGTGAAAACATGTCAACTACTACTAATCAATCAAGCCCAAGTTCCAATATAAATTTTAAAATTTTATGTACATACTATCTATTCGATAGATATTATGATAACAACTACATTATTAATTCAATGTAAGTGAAATTTATCAATTATTTTTAGAAAGTTTGTATAAATTATATAAATATTTCAATTGACGGATATTTTTTTATAGCTTTTCAAGATTGTTGAAGTTATAAATGTATTGAATACATTCTACCAAATAACCACACCAAAATGCTATATGAAATTAGTACGTACCTAGGCTTGATCCCGCACTTCTTTGATACTCTAGGGTCTAGACAAGTTAATATATATACGGTTGTTACAAGTACTCCTGTTAGCATCAACAAGAACATTTTCACTAAGCTTTGCCACCAATAAAGATTATTGTACAAAATTGTCATTTAGTCTAAGAGTATTCTATTTACCGATTTATTTCTTTATAATATTTTTATTGATACTTGCACACTCGGATTGTAAACATTAAAAAAGTGTTGGCGAGGTCGTATTGCCACGGTGAGAGAGCGTCTGTTGTGTATTTGATCTCGACCCGGGAGAATGATTGTATTTAAATTAATTTCATTTTCCCGCTCTGGTAAGAAGATTCGCGATATTAGGTACACCGGTCGCGACAGTAGACACTTAACATTTTCATACATTAAAAAACGGCAGAATAAATCTCTGTTTGATATTAATTATCTAGTATACAAAGAAATATTATGCACCTTTTTACCGTTTTGTAAGTTTCATAATGATTTTGAAATGAAACTATTTTAAACGGATTAATCGCGTATAATTTCGGTATTCGAAAATACATTTTTAGAACCCGACGTTTCGAACACTTTACAGTAGTCCGTGGTCACAGGTAGGTAGTTTCATAATGAGTTAGATGATTGATTGACGAGAAAAGTTATATGCGAATTTATAATAACTTTTCTAATATACGAGTATAATTAATCGTTCGAAAATTACTTTCTCTATACTAGTATACATTTCGCACTTCCTGTTTTTTTTGTGTTTTTACTGCGTTTTTACGACAAAATCTCATTAGACAACACCTTTTGTAGAATTTTAAATTTTACATATACTCTAGTCCACGGTATTTAAAGGTATTACCCAATTTGACACGCAGGCTATAGCTCAAGGTATAATAGAGGTCCACAGCTGTTGCTCGATCTATGTAAAATTATTTAAATAGTGTTTTGTTAATTGCTTGGAAATATTCCACAAAATATTTTCTTTTACCACTACCTAACCACTGTTGGGAGCGGTAATATAACTAATACGGTAATATAATACCGTGGAAAACGGAATACCGTGAAAACACTATATTTATGCTGATTTCTATTGATTTAATGACAAATTCAAACGCTATTGACGTCTGATTGCGAGTCTTAGAGAAGATTGCCCTTTGTAATGTTTATACACTTAGGAAGACGGATTGAACGCTTTATTCCAATTATGTCTATAGTACGGCTTTATTTTTATGTATTTTTTCTTTAGTTTAGAACTACAACAGATAACATATTATTTTTAACTAGTGTAAAATTTCGTTTATAGGTACCTACTCGTGTTCGTTTGCTAATAGGTTCATATTGTTTTACTAATATTCAATTTATATTAATTTGAGACTGAATTTTAAATATTACTAAAAATATATTAATAGAAGATTCGATACTAAGCAAATTACCACATCATATCTTGGCGTCTAAAGTCTTATTTTACATTGACGCAATATTTGAAGAAAACGTGGGAGTCTTGCCGCATGAAGAACCAAGTAAAGGCACACGAAGTGCCTCAATAAACGTATAGTAGGCGATTTTTCATGCATTCAAAATGTATTATCATATGCTTTTCCTTGTTTGATATTTTAATTCAAATAATTGTAAGGTCTTAAAAAATGGCACTACATTGGTAAAAAGTTGTGTTTATTGATTAAAAATAAATGTTTTTTTATGCAACGTATTTGGATTTTGTGATATACCGAAGCCATACTTTATAATTTTTTTTATAATATCAGACTATAAACGATAATTGTGGATATTAATCCTAGACGGAGACAAGTTCTTTTCTAACATATGTTCGTTTCATGAATCTAGTTAGATAAATTGCGGCTTTTAATTCCGTCATTCACAACAGACAATCCCTTTTTGAGTGGAAATTAATTAACTTAGTTTTCTTTAGCACACAGTTAAACAATCTTAATTTGAATTGTATAATATACAGTAGGTAGGTACATATCGTTACGGAACATCATAATGCTATATTTAAATAAATATATGGCTTTGTCTCTTATTAGTACATCAAAGGACCTTCTTTATTACATTTGTGCTAAAACATAGCAACTGGACATCAGTGTAAATAAATAAAAACAATGCTCTCCTAATAAGGCCTTGCTAACAATACTGCGCCACTATAATCGTCGTTTACGTCAGACCGTGCACCATGGACGACACATGAATATAAAAATATGTAATACACATGCACGGTAAGTACTTATAATATGTTTAAGTGAAGTACGAAACTAATATCGCTTTTATATTTGTAATATATAAATAAATAACTTATCATACTATCTTCTTGTAAAAATATGTAATAACATACTTAAATAGACCACTTAAATATTTAGATAATTCTTTAACTTTTTTAAATTGCAGAATTTATTATTTTCACTATAATAGATTATATTGTTTATGGAAGCATTGAGGATTTTAAAGAAATTTAAAAACAAACTGAGAATGCTTGCATTTTATTTTGATACATGACAGTCGATTATCGTGTAAAGCCAGGGCAGGTTGTAAATGCATATAATATAAAGTAGCTTGTATATCATAAAACTAATTAGTTTATTCAATTCAACTAAAAAATAAAAAAAACATATTTTTCTATATAATCTTTTCTCTAAAGTAATATTTGGGTAACCTGTTTGTTGTTTAAACTTTCTAACTTAAAGTAATAGATTTATTTGATGAAAATTGGACTACTGTCGTGTTAAGTTACTGTGAAAGTCTTACACTATTAAATTCATGGAACATTAAATAGATAATAATACTAAAAAAATATATTTTTTTATCGAAAGGCTAATAGCTAATAGTAATATATAGGAATTAAATATGATATTTGTATCATATTGCCAGTTAATGCTGAACTGCCTCAATTATGGAACGAGGACTGACCTGACACATCTTATCGATCGATATGATTTACTTTACGGCAGCATTTGGGACTATTGACGTTCCGTTGCCGGATCACTAGCTGTGTAGTATGAACTAGTGAACGAACTCTTCAAAATTTTTTATTTTATTTCATTATACAGATTAAATAAATGCGTCTTAGATCTTATTGCGTCTATATTATTTTACAAAAGCACTAATGTATTTTATGTACATGTACTTCACATAACCACTTAATGCGGCTTCACGCGCGTGAAGCACTATTTAGTTCACAGCTACGTGCTAGAATCAAGCCTTGGGTGCTTCTTTACTTTTTAATCGTTATGCGAAAGGAAGGCTTTGAATTTTCACAAAGTTGTATTAGAGTCGCTGTCATGGCGAGCTGAATTTATAAGCGATGTAGGTGCAATATTACTTCTTTGTAGCTCAATCTCGTTAAGAAAAAATGCGGCGTTGGATAGAGCCAATGCAAATTCAATATATCAGCTTAGGCCGCAAACAAAGAGTGATTCTCAATTCAGCTTTAAAAAATACACATTGTTTTTCCTTAAATGTCAAACGTATGGTAGTAACATTTATTCCATTAATATAATGTGTTATTTAAAAATTTACTTGGCCGAATTTCCCACATTTCTTTCCGCACTAACTTCATAAAAAGGTTTTTCTTCGGGTATTAATGTAATGATATATTATTATTATGTACAAAATTGTATTGTATGTGTACAGTGATTTGACCCTAAATTACGCAAAGTATACCACACCTTGCAATCAGTGGGTTAGTTGAAACCCTAACGCAATAAACACTCCTAACAACCCTCCAAGAAATATTTACGCACCGTTGGCTTTCCCAAAGGGCAAAGGGTTGCTGGCACTGACACAGAATTATCATTCGGCCCTTCATGATAGAAATTATATTTTAAAATCGTATTTTTAACTTTAAATTACTATGCCATGTTAATGCAAATTACTTGTTTTTAAGAAAGTTTTTGTTTTGTCAATTTTAATAATAATTTTGTTGATGATATAAATATGTTGTACTATAGTTACATAAGAGAGAATTTTTTTATTTTACCTCGCAATATATGAGGGATGCGTGTAAAACATCTATTAAAGTAAGTTTTTTGCTGGTACTTTTGCTTTACGCAGCAGAAAATAATAAAGTACGTAATAGAACAGCGCCTTAATGTCGTAAAACGGCAAGTTTATTAATATTAGCGAACAAAACGTTATACTATGTTTTTATCTTAATATTAATTTATTAATTAATTGAATTGAAATTATAGTAAGATTTTGTAAAAGCCTATTACTTCATTAAAATTAAAATACTAATTACTTGTCAGTATTAGTTTCAAAAAAATAGAAAAAATCTAAAGCGCTCTAGAAAACTGTTTCGCCGTCATCAACTTTCTGAATGATCTTAAATATCTACTTGACTATGACCTTGGGCCGATGCATCGATACAGTCGGTCTCATTGAAATTATGACAAATATTTTATAAATATAATATTTTATAATTGAAGAGCTCAACTGAACTGAATGCGATAACATACTAAAACACATAATCTCTCTAAACGGGTAAGAATGCAAGAATAGAATAAATTTGAAAAATTAATACATAATATAAAAAATAGACGAAGATGGTTTCGTACTCTAATTATGTTTTATGAATTTAAATAAGAACTAATGTTTCAAGATATATTTTATTTTAGTAACTAAGCACTTTTGCATTATTTTTTTTCTAGAAAGCGTATATACAAAATGTTAACGAAATTAATAAGATCTTTGTTTTTCACGATTACTACACATTTTGAAATAAAACTATTGTTAAGCGGATCAATCGCGTATTTGTATTTGAAAATACATTATAGAAACCCGACGTTTCGAACACTTTACGGTAGTCTGTGGTCACACTGTGGTGTGTCTACCTGTTCTTTCAGTAGGCAATGGAAATATATATTTGATAAATTGAACATTAACAATTTTTTGTAACAAAAATAAAAAGTAATAATTCTTCACAAATTAACGGCAGGTAATTACAATTTTGGCAAATGAAAAAACCAACTATTAACATTTTTTTTAAATAAAGACATCCGGTACCCTTAAATAGAAATATTGTCCTGGAAGATCTAGAAAGCCAACAGGTTCGATAAGGTAATCAAAAGAAAGGCTGTTGCTGACGTTAAAAAGAATACTAAAATCATAGCAAGTGAATTATTTATACATTAATCACAGTACTGCTGCGACAGTTTACTGTAACAGTTTTCGAGCTTTTTGGACATAACGGAGTTTAAAAAACCACTTATTAGTAAAAAAAATAATAAGGCCAGCTTTTAATCTGCAAGCTGGAAATTAGAAAAACCTATTTATTAATACTTACTTATTCGGCGAAACTTAAATTAATTTGTTTGGGAATGATGAATGAAAGTGCGTTCGGCGACCAAAACGGATAACAATTGATTTTACGATATCAAATACCAACTGTAAAACACGATAAAGACGAACCATTATGTTTTGAGATGTATTCACTTAGAAAGTCGTCGGTCGAATGTTTAAAATTTAAAGGTTTAAGGATTCTGCTATATATACGGATATTAAATAACAAATGTTGTCTGCCGTATACTCGTCAGAGAATGCCACGAGGATGAATATTTCATTCAGCAGAACAATCATCCAAACGGCGGTCACAACTTATTCAACCGGAGCTTAAAAATAAAAATATTTGCGCTGACCTAGCCAATTTGCGGACTTGTATCCATAGAATATTTATGGCAAGAATTAAAACTACTAGTGTAAACTGAAAATTATACAAATAAAAGTACTTTTTGGATTATTTTTTAGAAAGTATGGGCAAATATATCTCAAGATAGAATTATAAAACTTATGCAATAGATGTCTCGCCGATGTGCCGCCGTGATATCCTAGGATATAATAGCTGCCATGTACTCGTATTGATGTAAATTTTACTTTTATTTATATGCGAATTTGTTCTATGTGTATAGTGAGTTAATTGCGACTGGCCGGACAGTTATTTTTGTTATAAGTAATAATAATTGGTTGTAAACAATTTCTGAACTATATATTTTGATTGTTTCAGTTTCATTCTGCATGCAACTATATATTATACATAGTAATATTAGTTCCGCAAAATATAAACGAACTTTTGTACCAGTGTATTTTTAAAAATAAAAATTAGCGTGGAAGTCGTGCAATTGTCTATATTTTAATATGAATATGCCTTATTTTTTAAATGTAAGTAAAACTGGGTATTTTTATTACAACGTCTAATACATTTAAGTTACTGTCTTATTTATATAACTACACTTCTCCCACATTACATAAAGATATGTACTATAGTAATTCATTAGCTAATATAATTTCTCTTACTTGACCACGACCTTGTGCTGCTTAGATACCAGTTTTAGCCAGTTCAACGAGTTCAGTTCAATCGATCGCTTTGGCTACAATATCGCGGCTATGTTGCGTTTCCGTATTGGATTTTTTGTAGCTTCATGCAATTGCTGTTTATTGTTTTCCTCGAACTTAAATTAACGTTAGATAAAACTTAATTAAGTCACTCTTTTTATATTTCTAAATGTTTGATTTTCCTTTTTGAATGTGTTTTTTTTTATTGCTATGTTAGGACCTTATGCATATAACTTTACTTTCGTTTTTACCGGACGTATACAGTTTACTGGATATATAAAGTTATTAAAATATGCTTAATGATTTAGATATGTTGGTAAATATTGATCGTATATTTTTTTATTTTTACGCATTTCACATTGAAATAATCTTTTGCTATTTCATTTTATACTTTGTATTATGCTCTAAATGGGCGACAAAAAACAGAGTGGTGTATATGTCGTATGGCGAAGAAATATAAGTATTTAAATGGTTAATCCGAGCAGGATTTGAACAGACAGACCGCGTTCCAACTTTCAAATTCATTCACCACTGTAATTATAATTGTTTATGTTTGTTATTTTCTAAATTCTAAATTCATAGATAAAGGAAATACTTAAAACCCAATTTTTACGAAAATAATGCAAACAGATGAGCATGTAAAATTTGGCATAGGATTATATAGAGAAAAAGTGCAGGACACTAATAATGATATTAGCATGATAGTGATAGCATGATAGTAACATGATAGTATCCATGTTTTTGACGTACTCTTATAACGATAAAATAATTATGATGATATAATATGTGCAAATTGACTTGAAAGGCTTGAAATTGACGTATTTTACCCGTTAATGGGACTGCTAGTAAGTTTTAACTTACAAGTTCAATAATGGTCTTGTTGTCTGTCCTGGGCTATGTCAGCTCGTGTCAGTCAGCTCGATCAATAACATAAAGTAATTGTATTAAATGATTATACGGTAGACGTCAATTCATTTCTTCATATTCTATATATATGTATATCGACATTGAAAAGCGTATTTGAAGTAATCTCAAATTTCCAAAATTTTACGTATAATAAAAAATTAGCTTCTCTCACATTACAGCTGAAAACATTTTTTCTCTCCAAAAATGACATTTGTATATAAAATAAACATAAAGTTTGTTGATTCTGCTACAAAATTGTATATTCTTGATTTACAGCAAAATGCTTTCCCTGCGTCGATATATAAAACTCAAGCGTTACTGAGTAAGTAACTCACAACGCACAGCCGAAATTACTGAGCATAGAAAGCTGAAATTAAGCACGTAGCTTCCCAAAGTACCTACGGGAATGAGAAAAAACGAGATTTTAGTTTATGGAATCTCGGGCTCAGTTATTTTATAAATGTCATATGCGATGAAATGAAGACTTATTAATTATTAAATATATATACTTAATTATAAGTTCAACAAACTGATAAAACGAATATAGGTTTTGTATTCTATTGTTAAAAAGTAGAACCAGTGTAAAAAGTATGTTTATTAAAAGCTTAATTACATTTTACAAATATTTAAAAAAAATTATCGTCCGG